>QGOH01001855.1:0-17607 GCA_003313155.1 Boletus sp. MG95
GTTTACCGTCTTCGTCGAGAGTCACAGTGGGTGATGCCCATCATATCGTTGATGATCGATGATCTGTGGTATGCGCCTATGTGCGCCCTCCCTTCGCTCTTGGTTTGTTGGTAATTTTTCGCTATCTAATGTCTTGATCGTGGTATCGCTTTTTATTGCTTGCTATACATCCTTTGGTAGTAAATCGTGTCACTCCTTGTCTTTAACCTTGGTCGTATAGCTGACCGGCCCGGAACCTCATCCCGTTTAATGTTACTTCTTGTGCTCTGGAGTGATTGAACGCGTCGAGTGAATACAGGCCAAGTTGAAACTACTGAAGTACATGAATACCAACGTCAAAGCGTCCTGACTTATGTTGCGGGTCGAAGGGCTCTCAGTCTTTCTACCAACTTATCATCCTCTTCGCCGATAGTCTCGCCTTTAGTTAGATCGGGCACAACACCGGAGAGGTCCTTGGCAGCGAGATCTTGTTGTAACTCTATGTTTGCTTCTTCTGCTGTCTGCCGCATAAGTTGATCTACCTGATCTTGGGGTGTGGAGACGGCCGTCGTGCTGGACATTGCATCTTCCATGTATGATGTCTGTACGTCCAGATCCGAGAATTGACCCTCGAACTTGTCCATTACGAGCGAGATCTTGAAAAGCGATAAGTGGCTTCTCAAACATCGTGCACTTTTGTTTGCATGACGCACCTTCTCCAAGTTCATGCTTTCCATTGCTCTGTCCATTCCTTTGACTACGGATGTCATGTTGCCCGTCACCTGTCTCATTGTGACCGCAGTCTCCACCCTGCTCGCGACTGCATCGATACGGCTAGCGAGACGAAGTAAATTCAAAGACTCTGATTTCTTCCGGATCGCGTTGGAAGCGTATATTCGTGCGCCGTCGTTATTGCCTTGTTGGAGCGCCTGTCACGGTTCGGGATACCACCACATTATCAGAACGCACAATGTTGAACTGACCTTCTTCAACCTCGCCTTTTCCGCAGTCTCGTCTTTCTGCGCCTTCTTTGCTTGTCTGTTCAGCGTCTTTGCAGTGAACTGCGTAACACGGTATCAGAGTGGATCTCGGATGGTTATAGCGGCGGGCAAACTTTGAGTTGGAATAAGGTCTCTGTGGGTGTGTTAGCCGTACTATGATTGGTTGTGCGGGGCATACTCACTCTCCATGTTACTCATGTTGGAAGCCGGGTAAGAGGTATTATGGTCAGTCATGTGACCATTTGGGGAGGCTTTCTCGTTGCGCTCGGGAGGACGATGCCATGAACGAGGACGCGGCGCTGACAGCCTACGGGGCAGAGCCCCTCTCACAGGGTGTCGATCCCTCGGGTTTCTCCTCGAATTTTCAGTCTCGCACCCTCCCAGTGAGTGGTAAAGTATGCCAGGCTCCATCTGCTTAATCCAGCCGAACATCAGCATGATGTTGGCTCTATTATCGCCAGCCACCGTACAGAAGCCACCGTGGATTCTCTGGCTACCATAGACCATCCCCCGTCGGAGGTCGAAGGCTTGCCCCCTGCTAAAGTATATCACCCTTACTCCATCCATGTCCTCGCCCTCCTCATGCCCGCTTCCATTTTCGGCGTACTTGCCAGGCTTGGTCTGCAAGCTTTGGTGACATATGATGGAGAGAGCATCTTCCCATTAGCCTACGCCCAAGCCACTGGCTGCTTCATCATGGGGGTTGCCCTGGGCATGAAAGCCTCCTTCGGGAACTTGTGAGCGCCTTTCCCATCTTACGGTCGCGATCAGTGATCCAGTGCCTTTAAGCTATGGACCTTTGTATACAGCCATCACGACCGGTCAGATCGACTGCGCTTCCCTCTACTACACTGTCTTTCTGACTCATGGCTGTTTCACAGGATTTTGTGGCTCTTTAACGACGTTTTCTGGCTGGCAGGTCGACATATTCGACTCGTGGGTCAATTCTGGACAGTTCCATAGGGCAGGACTTGGAGACGTAAGTCTTTGCCCAGTATCGCGCCCCTCGCCTTACATGACGTCCGCAGTTTATAGATGGTCTCACTAAAACATGGATTACCCTCTTGTTATCGCTGGCCTCTCTCATGTTCGGAATGTGCATCGCCGGCTCGATCTTGCCATACCTTCCACCCCTGAAACCACCCAAGAAAAACGTGCGATACTGCCTCACCGTCTTATCCATCTTGACCTACGCTGCCACCTTCCCTGCATATTTCCGCTTCCCTGCCAATTACCGACACCAGGCAACTGCGGCCCTTCTATTCTCTTACCCGGGAACGTTAACGAGATACTTGCTTTCAATTAATCTAAATCCGCGAATCAAGCACTTCCCCTTGGGTACTTTCATCGCGAATGTGTTAGGCACCGCGCTTCTCGGTGCATTCCACGTTTTGCAGGGTATGCCTTCTGCTGTCTCCTCCAACGCGTGTTCCTTGCTACAGGGTCTGGGCGACGGGTATTGCGGGTGCCTCACTACGGTGAGCACGTTCGCAGCAGAAGTAAATGTTCTAGAGGGGCGGAAGGCATCGTTTTATGTGATTCTGAGCTGGGTGGTCGGGCAACTGCTGCTCCTTATTGTCATGGGATCCTCATTTTGGGCGGGTCATGTTAGCGAGCAGTTGACGTGCAGTTTCCAAGAATCCTGAGGGGGTGGGGGGAATGAGTTTCATTTCATGACTGGGGCCATGTACCTTTGGTAGGTCGAAGTTGCAATACGAGTGGACGGAGCGGAGTCTGAATTTGTGTACGGTTACCCGATCGAGGGATGGCCGAGTGCACGCCAGCATTGAGTTGTGCAACTTTCCATGTCGCGGCCCCAGGAGCAGGTCGAGGATCAAGTCGAGCTTGAAGAGGATGCTGTGAGCGGAAACGGAGAGGCAGACGAAATAATGGATGAAATAGAGGAGGGGTACAGTAAGTTCCATGCAGGGCATTGCCACTGACTCATTGAACTCATGGTTTCGCCAGCATCTTCTACCCCCACTTCCACGCTCACGTGGATCAGCTGGTTTTGTTCTCTACCCGGCCACGAGTACTTCTGCGAAGTGTCGGAGGACTTTATCGAGGATGATTTCAACCTGACAGGCTTGAACACCATGGTACCCTTCTGGAAGGAGGCGATGGAGATGGTGTTGGACGTCGAGCCAGGTATGCTTTCCCTTGGCCCATGTGAATTTTGCACCCATCTGTGATGCGATGTAGACGAAGACACGTCAAAAATCCCGGATGTTTCGATTGTGGAAGCATCGGCCGAGCTTTTATACGGCCTCGTGCATCAGCGTTACATCCTGACGCGAGCCGGCTTGCAGTCCATGGTCTGCTCCTACCACGCACCTGATCTATTATGATCTCATACTATTTTCAGGTGGACAAGTATGAAAGTGCTGCATTTGGCGTCTGCCCGCGGGTCTACTGTATGGGATGCAATGTGGTGCCGTGTGGTCGTTCCGATCTTCCTGGCATCGATACGGTGAAACTCTATTGCCCAAACTGTAATGATATATACACTCCCCCGAGCAGCCGCTTTCAAGGAGTTGATGGTTTGAGCACTTTGCTTCCCCTCGTGAACCCTGGGAGCTGACGCGTGTTCGAGGGATGTAGGGGCATTCTTTGGTACTACGTTTGCACATTTGTTTTTCCAGAGCTACCGTGAGCTTGCTCCCGCGCCGTTTTGGAAACCGTCGTCGTCGACGGAATCGTCGCTCTCTCCCGGACGGTCTCCGGACTCTGGCAACAGCTCGTTGCAGCGGTCGCCTTTTGTCAATCCCAATCCCCACGGGGGCCAAAAGAGACCAGAGGGGCGTATCTACGAGCCGCGAATATACGGGTTCAAAGTGAGCGAGCGGGCAAAGTCTGGGCCGCGGATGCAATGGTTGCGCTTGAGACCTCAGAGTCCAGAGGAGTTGGATATGGTGGACTGGCGGGGACGATGGATAGATGACGAGGAGTATGGCGATGTCGATGATGAGGACGAGGGTGATAAGCAGATGGAAGACTTTGACCCGGTAAGGTTCTTTTTGACCCACGCCGATCCCTTGCTCACACGTGGTACGATGTAATTAATTACAGGATGCTGTTGAAGATGACGATGAGGAGGAGGAGGAGGAGGAGGAAGATGATGGTGGTGTACGGAGACATCAGGTCCGAGGTGAGCAGTCCGTCGATTTGCTGCGGCCTCCCACACCGATCCACCTACCATCCTCGGCGCGTACATCTCCTACTTCTGGGTCAATATCGAAGGGTCGAGATGACCTCGTTATCGGTACGAGTGGCACAGGCAGGGTGAGGGTGGTCAGAAGATGATACACATTCTGTGGAGCTGTTGAATCTCACTGCGAATAATTAGTTTTCCTAGAGTACGGTCCCTTCAATTTGGATGTTTTTGACCGCGTGTCATTTAGGGGCACTACCAGGTTTGGAACTGCTAGTGCGTGGGAGAAAACTGTACAGGTGCAAGCCACTGTCACAGCCACAATACGCACGAGGACTGAGAACTTGGGTCGCCACTGCATCCTCAAGACCGTCAAGATCATGGCCCGAAACAGTGCGTTTGGGAGTGCAACTCAGGGAGTGATGGCTGATTTCTTTGTCAACTAGACCTTCGTTATGGTCCTAACAAAGGCCACCCTACAACGGGCCTTCCCAAGGCCTCCCGCCCCAGTCAGCGGAAAGGGATCCAATCCACCAAAACCAAATTTGTGCGGTCCGTTATTCGCGAGGTCGCCGGATTCTCCCCATATGAACGACGAGTGTTGGAATTGCTGAGAAACTCCAAGGTGCGCGATCTGGAACATCGACTGGGTGCTGTGTACGATGATCTTTGGCAGGACAAAAAGGCACGCAAGTTGACCAAGAAACGGGTAAGTTTGCGCACGCCATTTACGCCGGAGACTGACGGTGCTCCAGCTCGGTACATTGTTGCGGTCAAAGCGCAAGCTGGAGGAGCTCGGTGCGGTCATCCAGGAGAGTCGGAGGGCTCACTAAGCCACTGTACACGCCTGTCTTGTAGATTAGACAGCGGATGCCATCTGAGTCATACACCATGTGTCTGCCGAGAAGCCGAGTGATGCCATTACGTACTGGTCCGCTTTTTGATGTGGGTTTGGTTCGACACAGGTCTCGTCGGACTCGTATACATACCCTGCCCCGCTCCCTCTCTCATGGCCCTGCTTGTCCCCCCTCCCAGTCGAAGTCGCGCCTCTTCCACGTGCGTACGCCCCGCCTTGTCAATAAACACCCTCGGGAGACGTCGCTCGTCCTCTCTCATCCTCCCTGTCCAACACACCGACCCTCCCCCCCTCGAGCATAGCCCCCCCTCTCCCTCGCCCGTGACGACCTCCCAGCCTTCCATGCTCTCCTTGATAGCTGCAAAGTGTCCCGAGTTCCTTCACGTGCCCAAATTGCACTCTTCTGACTGCTCATCCCCCTCATCGCCACACTCCACCAGCGAAGTCGACCTCGTCCTTCCCCTTTCAGCGTCGTCACAATTCACCTTTGGCGACATCCTAAACGAGAAAGACGCTGGTCCACATCGCTGGCGACCCTTTCACCCTGCGGTCAGTGATGCGTTTCTTCGATCTCGTGCCCCGGTTGACGTCTTTGTCAGGCGCATGGACCAATCCTCTTAGTCATGCTCCTCTTCCCCCTGTCCACTTCTGTAGTGCTTTTGTCACTTTACTCCCTACCTATCTCAGTCACGTGGCCACGAACACTTGCGGAGCTCGCTGAACTCGGTAAAGAACTCCAAAAGTACTCTCAACTTGGCCCTGGGACGTTTGCACATGTCATCGGTGTACTTTCCGTCACTGCGGCCTGGAAACATGCCTGGTCCATCCCTGGCAGTGTCATTTGGGTTGGTTTGAAAACCAATGTCATATCCATGAACTCGTGTGACTAATTGGCGCCCGTAGAATGTGCTCGCCGGTGCTCTCTTTCACCCCCTATTGGCAACCTTGCTGTTGACCTTTCTAACAACCGTCGGATCAGTGATCGCTACTGCTCTCAGTGCACCCCTAGCCCCGGTTCTCAGCCGAGTCTTTCCGCGTGCGCTGGACATGACCCGAAATGCCCTGGAAGGTGAGACCGACCTGTCCGTTGGGTCGGCGCCGAGGTCATCGGCTTGGGTTCGCTTGTCGATATTGCGCCTCATTGGTGTCGTACCCTGGTCGGGAATTAACATCGCATGCGGTGTCTGCGGTGTACCATTGACCGACTGTTTTTTGGGTGCGTTCATCGGTGGTCTCCCTTGGACAGCGGTCACGTGTCAGGTATGTACCTTGCTGACATCAGCCTTGGTGTATTTTGACCCTTTGCCAGATCGGTGATATCCTTCAGACAGTCGCATCGGCTCCTTCGCCAGGTCACCAGACTGTTTCTTCCCTGTTGGCTTCTCCCGATATCATCCTGAAGCTCGTGTTCCTGTCCTTCTTGTCCCTGGCACCTATTCTTGGGCGAGATCGGCTACGCGCCCTCATATCGAAAAAATCCCTCTCGGACGCGCCGCAGTCCGCTGGAAACGAACGTTTATCCCGGTGGGTTCGTGACTGGAAGACCAAGATTCGCACACACTCTCGATCACACAATCAAGATATGAAACGATTTGATGATCTTGTCCATGAAAAGGCTTCATTGCCTTGATGAGGCATCATTTTCCCCTGCTCTGGGCCTCGGCGGTTCTTACTGATTTATTCACCGACAACTTACTCTGATTTATCGTAATGGCACGCATGATTTTTCTCACGCACCTGAAACACCTGGTGCCTCTTTCTCACCTCTCCACGCTCACGACGAACAGATACCCCTAATACGTGATTACCCACCAACTGATCTCGCCTTGCACTTCATGTCCTTGTCCTGATCTTACGCCATCCAATGATTTGTATGCACATATATTTCTCCATGTCAACACATCCACTTCCTGGCTCCATACATAGATGTATTGAGCAATGTATACAACTCTCTCTCTGCGATCGCTCAACGACCGGGGCTGTGGGCTGTTGTGGCATCGCTACAATATTGGAAAGCGGTGTTGGACGATTCCTTCTACAGGAGTTTCCATATTCGGAACTACGTATCTTGGCTTCTCAACCCAAGGCAATGCCTGGTTTCGCATGCAGCTAGGGTTGCCCGCGACAGTGAAATCGGACAGGTACAGTCGCTTATCAGCCAACACAACCCACTCGAGCTCTCGACTTGAACACTGATCCATGTAGGTTGCCATGGCCGTGACGTAGTAGAGGGGGATGCCCCGGGCCGCTCTACACTTCAAAGGTACGCATTTGTCGTGATCATGGACCACCTCGCGGCTGTTCGCAAGCACAGCACATTTATGGAAAACATGAGGTGAGTCGTGCTGTCCCGTTCATGAACATCCTGCTCCCAACGTGGCTGTTGAGCTCAAGGCAGGTTCCCTCAATGACTACTGCCTGTGTACAGCTTGAAGCACGCCCCTCCCTTCCCTATATGAGTCTACTTTGAATGTCTTTTCCATTCATTACTCACTTATAATACTCCGTCTTCTCATTTCTATCCACCCAGCTGCGCTTCCAGCGAACACTCCTCCCGCCCCAAACTAGCGGTCGTACAGTTGGCGCTCAATCCTGCTCTTGTATTTCTGGACACCACCATCGGCTTCACTAGCCATGACTCAAGTGGAGCCCGTGCGCTCGATGAGCCACAGGAAACCTGTCCCGAAATTCATCCCCTCACCGCCGCCTTCTCCTCCCTCATCACCAGGAGCACCTTTCAGGCAAATCTCCCTCTCTTCAATTTCCTCACCCTCTCCTGTACAGGGGGACAGACCACCGGTAAGGATTGCACACATTTCGTGAAGAACAGCGCTTATGCAGGGCCGAGTAGCTCCCGGATGATTGGAAGGACGTGATCGACAGGGTGGTCTCCAGAGAGCGACGGTCAACACTGCCTACCATTAACACAGTAGTTGATTTTTCGACCCATGAAGGTCCTTCAACTGACCTCGATGGCGAACCAGAGCCATTGCGGCAGTCTCCGGCCAGCACGGTGGGCAGCGGTGCTCAACGAAGTTACCAATGTGGCAATGCTCACATAGTCACAGGAGTTTGAGATGTCGAGGAGCTACACGTTTACTCCACCTTCCCCATCCGAAAGTTTCGATGGAGATCCATTGTCTCGCCCCCATTCTCCCACACCCTGGACACGGCCAGGAGGCAAACGCAAGCCACAAGCAGTAAGTGACCTGTACCGATGGAGTAGCCGTTGGGACTAACTTTATATAGGAATACCGTCCACCAACCCCTCCGCTTCCGCGTCAGAAATCGCGTTCAGCCGAGTCTGTCTCGCAGGGGGATTCGCCGGTCGCGTTAACGCATATTGTGCGTCACGTATCCTTCCCCATCTTATCTTGCTGATATTTTTTTACAGTCACGTCACTCTCCGCCATTACCCGCTCCACCTGTGCCCACCCCGCCCTTGCCTTCTCCGCCTCTTCCTCCCCCACCGCTGCCGACGCCGCCACGTGTCTCTCGGCCGTTGCCCGAAATCCCAGTGCAAGATGCCTCAGTCTTGGAAATCCGCGAGGTAAAACAAACAGTACCGATAGTCAGACCTGAGGCCACGAGACCTTTCTATGGTGCACGCAAGCTCCCTACCCCTCCATCGTCGCTATCGACATATGAGTGTTCCCTGAACACAAGCCACGTTAGAGCGCCATCGCATTCCGAATATTCCGCCACACTGGCGTCGAGTTGCACACCGGCACGCACCACTCCGCCGTCGACGGTGTATTCTGAGAAATGGCCGGAGAATACTTCCCGTACCGGCTACGGGGTACCGATTAGGATGGAGCCTCCCCAGAGAGAAGCGTCGCTGGAGCCCGCGCGAACCAAGTTTGAAGCGTCTCCACCAATCATGTCGCAGAACTCGAAGCGTAGGACGCTCCGTCAGGCGCTGGCGCAGGGACTGCAGCGTATCGGATCGCTGGTCGTATCCGCATTCTTGTGTCGGTGACACGCATGGCTAGTATCGCATCTTTTGTTGTGGCATGGGACTATGAAGCTGGATTGTGTAGGAGCAATACCGTACCGCGACTCCCCAGCCTGCTGGGTGGTCTCCCTTGTCGTAATCTGCGAGAGGACAAAAGCGAGGACGGGCGACGTAGTTATTTACATAAACTATGGTTAGGTCTAGTGGGTTTGCCATGTGCAAGTATTAAGTTAGTAGTAAGCAGCCACAAACATTGTAAACTCCAACCTCGTTGAAGCAGCACTCGCTCGCGTCCCACCCGACGATGTCCTTTTGATATCCCCCTACCCTTCAGACTGCGATTGATAATCTAGAATCGCAGGTTTGACCTTTCATGCCATGTCGGAGGTCGTGTCCTCTTCGCGTCCAAAACCCACAGGGCGTGAAATCTACGAAGCATGTCTTTCTGGCGTTCGGGATCGCCCATTCATTCCACGACTTAGGTCCGACACTCTACCTTATCGTCCTATTCCACACAGCCTTCTTGAATTCTGGGAACAAGAGGGGGAAGAAAGCCAAGAACGGAGACTTCATGACCTGTGGCGACGCCTGCCCAATCCACATTTTCAGGGCTCGGAAACCGCGGCCACTCTGAGAATTTCACTTAGCGAGTTACTAACGCCAGAAAAGGCCGAGAACATGCGGAGAGTCTATGAAGACGAGTTATTGCGGCGGTGTGGCGGCCATATCTCCAGTCTACGGCCGACCCACATACCCTGGCCGGAGTTCCGGGATTATGCGGAAGCAAAGGAGGCTGGTCAGTGATAATTGAAAATCGAATCGTTTTGCTGTTCCTTCCTCACGCATTGTTGTCAGAGCTGTGGTGCATCTTCCATGACGAGCTCGATCTGGACGGAAACGGCCATTTGGACTCGGAGGAACTCCAGATTGCGTTGAAGAATGCCGGTAGGTCACCTCGATGCTACACGTTGCACCGGTATTCAATGTGTTCCCAGGTATCACCCTCTCTCCCACTGCCCTGGCGGAATTCATAACATTTTTGACGCAATCACCTCACTCCCATGTTATCGACTTTCGGCAGTTCCGCGATTTCCTATTACTCCTCCCTCGGAAAGCATCGACCTCCGAGATCTACAGGTATTACGAGGTGAGGAGGTTCATGGGGAATGACGGAAGGGGTCCGGTGAGGGTGACAATGGAAGGTCTGCCCCCTTGTCACTTACATTTATGCTCCACCTTTGACGTACGGAAGGTGATGTCAGTCTAGGCGACGAAGACAGTCCCGGATCAATGGCGTCGTTACGAGTTCCTGCGGAACAACCAACTCCCGTCAACCACGGAGGTGAAATTGAAGGGGAGCCAGAGGAACACCATGACTGGTTACAGGGCCACACAGCAGTCAAGTTTCTTTTGGCAGGTGGTATAGCGGGCGCAGGTGAAACGTTTGTCATACACAAACGATATTCACTGACACAGGTATCCCCCGTTGGCAGTTTCGAGGACATGTACCGCTCCGTTCGACCGCCTCAAAATTTTCTTGATCACTCGTCCTCCCGAGATGGGAGGAACCTTCGTGGGCCCTAAACCGAGCGTCAGCGGCTTGAAAGCGATAGGTGGTGCTATAGTTCGTATATACGCCGAAGGCGGTGTCTTGGCTTTTTGGACGGGAAACGGACTTTCTGTAATGAAGATATTCCCCGAGTCCGCGATAAAGTTCATGTCATACGAGACAGCTGTTCGTCCTCTTCATGTGCCCATGTCCAGCGTGCAGTACTCAGCGTTCGGGGACAGAAACGCGCATTTGCCAGATACTGGGATCATGTTGAAGACACCCGAGACATAAGTGGCTATAGTCGCTTTTTAGCAGGCGGCATTGGCGGAATATCCAGTCAACTCAGTAAGTCTCGAGCTGCTGTAATGTACTTTTTGCTCATGACAACGCAGGTATATACCCCATCGAAACGCTAAAGGTCTAGGGTTAATTTGCCTCTCAGCCTATCCCGTTACTGAGTTCTTGGTAGACCCAAGTGATGAGTATAACTGGCCAGAAGCGAAGTTTAGTAGGCGCGGCGCGGCATGTCTGGCAACTGGGGCAGTTCAGAGCATTCTATCGTGGACTATCTGTCAGTCTTCCACTTTTACTTTTAGCGTTATTTCCCCTAAATCGACTGTAGATCGGTCTTATCGGGGTTTTTCCGTGTGTCATCTGTCAAAGATGCTGCTCTGTTGTTGTTTTTTCACATCCTTTAACAGATATTCTGCCATCGACATGAGTACATTTGAAGCTCTCAAGCTGACATATCTACGTTCTACTGGATTGGACGAACCCGGTGTCCTTGCTCTCCTTGCCTTCGGAAGCGTTTCAGGAAGTGTTGGAGCCATCAGCGTTTACCCCCTGAACCTAGTCCGCACCCGACTGCAAGCTTCAGGCTCCCCAGGACATCCACAACGCTATGCGGGTGTTTGGGACGTGATCCAAAAGACATACCAGCGAGATGGTTGGAGAGGTTTTTACCGTGGATTATTTCCGACGTTGGCCAAGGTTCCCGTTGCATGGTTCCTGTAGAAACCTATGACTCACCAGCCCCCATTTACAGGTTGTGCCTTCAGTGTCAATCTCTTATCTGGTTTACGAACATAGCAAGCGGAGGTGAGTGTTGCACTGTGCCTACCGTAAAGTGATGATTGATAGCGTTGCCCTGCAGGCTCGGTGTATAGACATCTAATAGCACCTTCCCAAATCGTAATATATATGAACAGATTCCCTCGATTTATTCGTCACTCATCTCCTGTCATCTGTACCTCGCACAATACATGCTTTCTGGAATGTTGCATGTTGTAAGCCTAGCCCCAATAGTGGCCCTCACCGTTCACTGCCCTGTCGGTGACGAAACTGTACCAGGCATGGTGATCGAGACTCGGAGCCGTGGAAAGAGGGCGAGTGCATTGTCTCGCAGAATGCAATCCAGCTTGTGTGGTTCGCTGACATAATGGTCCTCTAGGTGTTTAGCATACCATTTCGAGGACACAGTGCTGACCGCTGACGTTCACAGTTTAATCAATACATCGATTTTCAGGTCAGAGGCGGAAGGAAACGGTACCAGGATAGTCGCTTCCAAAGAGAATACGATCGATTGGCACAAAAGCGTCTATCGCAGCAAGGGTCGTCGGATGCGAACTAAGGGCTGTTTCATAATAGAACGTTTTGAAATCTTGAAGCATCTCATCGGGGGTAAGTGGGCAGCCCATGTAGTGTGACAAGGCTGCCACACGAGGTGCCAAGAAGGGCGTGCTGCCTCCCAGATGTGCGAGTACGATCTTGACGTTGTGAAAGCGTCGCTTCTTGCCTGTGACGACCAGATGAGCGGCCGCTTTGTAAGTCTCGTTCGGGACCTTTTTTTTGGTGCCAAGGTTGAGTTTAGGTATTCGGTTAAATACATGAGATCAATCGTCAGGGGTACTTGCCTCGCTGATGGGAAGCCCTAGGAAGGGATGAGGATAGGGCGTTGATGAAGGTGTTTGTGCGCCGTGAAGGAAAACGACTGCATGCCTCCTGTTCAGCTCATCCCAAATGGGGTCAAATAGATCGTCTCCAATGTACTCTTATCAGAACGTGAGTGCCGAAAGTGTGGGCAAGCGGTCTAGGATATCCTACTGGCTGTGTTTCCAGTCCCATAGGACGAAATGAGTGCGAAACCATCGGCTTCCAAGTGATCCATGGCAAAGGTGATTTCAGTGAGTGCACCTAGGGAATAGGTATCAGGAGGTGGCATCGCCGTGACTGCCCCCAAAGTATCGGAACCTTGTACATCACCCAGGGTAGGAAGTCCGGCGAAGAAACCAAACCTTGTGGGGTGTGCTGCGCGAAGCTGTGACAAGTAAATATTCATGGCCCTTACTTCAGTCCTGTTCGCAGTGGCGACAGGAGACGGCGAAAGGATTGCGGTTTGTATGCCCATCGTGTCCATGGCCGACATGGCCGGTGATGGTCGCCAGGGAAGGTGTTCTGGCGGTGTGGTCCAACCAACTAGAGTGTTTTTCTTTGCCTTTTTCTGGGCATCGAGGAAGACGTGGTGATGTACGTCTATGATCTTCGGGGTATGGGGTCTGGAGGTGGGCGCTGTGGAGCTGTCAACGCTTGTGTGTCGTTGGGTCATGGCACTAGTGATGCGTCTCTGTAGGACATGAAGCGATAAAAGCGTACAGTTGAGGCCAGCGGATAACTTCTTTGATGATTCCTTTGGCAGCTCCGCATTCGGTTTCGATGGAAGAAAAGGAACGGGTGAATTTATTTCCTTGCAAACTCTTTACAATGTGCATCGTTGTAACGTATGAAAGAACCACTCAAGCTGAGCGGCGCACGGAGGGAGAGATTTGCAATCACATAGCCAACGTCCGACGGCTGCACCAACGTTCCGTCTCGATGAGCGTCAAGAAATATCTTGAGATCAGATGCATCCATGTAAGGGGCACCAGTAGTCCTGAGGGCCGCCTGCATCTGTAAACGGGCCTCGGTTTGCACGTTCGAGGGGCCAACGAATCTGGATAACGTACGGCTGTGTCAACCTTTCCTGGAGCGATTGCCAGCGAAACGAGCGTAGGCTCCTCCTTGGCTAATGTTCTGTCGAGCAAACGATCAGGCCATTGGGCGGAATCGTGGCCGAGTTGGGAAATGAGAATACCTTGTTAAGCTGTTCATGGCTGCTTTGCCTGCGTTGTAGGGTGCCCAACCTGGTGTGTTTCCCGTAGCCGCACCTGAGCTGATGAATATCACCCGTCCGGTGTTGGGGCTGGTGCGCAAGGCTGGAATGGCGACCTGGAGTGTGCTGACAAGCGAGAAGAAATTGACATCAAAGTGGTGTTTCCAGGCATCGAGCGGTACAGTAGGATCGCCAATCCGCGTCAGTGGGTAGAGAGTGCCAGCATTGAGGATTAGGCCGTCGAGGACGGGACCAAACGTGTCCTTTGCCTGGCTGAATGCTCGCGCCTGGGCGGACTCATCTGTGCTGCAGGGTGCTCTATGTCGGCAATGGCGACGGTGGGGACATGCAGACTCACACGTCACATGAGATGGCGAGGAGAGATGCAGGATGGGTATCGATGAGTTGGGTCAGCTCAGGTGAGCTGGATCGTGCGAGCGCAACGACACGGGCGTTGTGCTCTTCGAGGAGAGATTTGACGACGGCGAGTCCAATACCTCTGGTGGTCAGTCAGCTCGGTCCACAGGCATGAAAATTGAATGAACAGGACTTGGATGCGCCGGTGACGAGGACGACGGGCCTGGACATGTCCGAGTACCAATCGGAGTGTTTTTCCGTGTCCATCCGCGGGCCAACAAAACCGCAGTGCACACCCGGCGTAACTTTAGTCCCTTCTTCCCCTTCTTCCACTTCCAATGGCTGCTGTCCGCGCCGCTTTCTCCCGCCTCGCGCCTGCACTCGCCAACGCGCGCACCGGCCCCTCAATACCCGTGCGCAGAGCTGCTCTCGCTCGCAGTTACGCAACTCAGTCCGAAAACTCCGTGGGCACGCTCCCAGACATGTACTTCGCACAGCTCATGTTGCCCACAGATGACCGTTCGAGACGCTCTGAACGTCGCTATGGAGGAAGAAATGTTGCGCGACGAGTCGGTCTTCATCTTGGGGGAGGAGGTCGCTCGGTATAATGGCGCATACAAGGTGCCTGCCTCTTTTTGTATGCCCGTATCCACGACTTATTGCCCCCACTCCAGGTCACCAAGGGCCTTCTGGACAAGTTCGGTGAGAAGCGTGTCGTGGACACACCCATCACCGAGATGGGCTTTGCTGGCCTCGCGGTTGGTGCCGCACTCGCTGGCCTCAGACCAATGTGCGTCCTCTGCCTCTCACGTCTTCCCATTCCTGACCCCACCTTTTCCGTAGTTGCGAATTCATGACCTTCAACTTTGCAATGCAAGCCATCGACCAAATCGTTAACTCTGCCGGTAAAACATACTACATGTCCGGCGGAAACGTCCCCTGCCCTGTTGTTTTTCGTGGTCCCAACGGTGCCGCTGCCGGTGTCGCTGCACAACATTCACAGGATTATGCTGCATGGTATGGCTCAATTCCCGGTCTCAAGGTCGTCAGCCCATGGAGTGCCGAGGACTGCAAGGGTCTTCTCAAGGTGCGTGTCAACCGCTTCTTCCACTCCCTGACGCATGCCCTCATGCCACACAGTCTGCCATACGGGATCCTAACCCCGTCGTCTTCCTTGAGAACGAAATGATGTACGGTGTCACTTTCCCCATGTCGGCCGACGCCATGTCCGACAGCTTCCTCCTCCCCATCGGCAAGGCCAAAGTTGAACGCGAAGGGTCAGATGTCACCATTGTCGCACACAGTAAGATGGTCACCCACAGCTTGGAGGCCGCGGAAATCCTTGCCAAGGAGAATATTAAGGCCGAGGTCATCAACCTCCGGAGCATTCGCCCTCTCGATATCGATACCATCAAGGCATCGGTCAAAAAGACAAACCGGCAAGTTGCTTTGGATTCACATTGTTTGGTTGTTCTTACCGTCTCTTTAGACTACTTATCGTTGAAGGTGGTTTCCCTGCCTTTGGTGTCGGAAGCGAAATCTGCGCTCAGATAGTCGAGAGTGAAGCCTTTGACTACCTTGACGCACCCGTCGAGCGGATCACCGGCGCAGATGTGCCAACACCTGTGCGTTTTATGTGCTGACATCGCTGCGCCGCGGCTGACATCTATATTTTCTTAGTATGCCAAAATCCTAGAGGATCTCTCCTTCCCTGACACGCCACTTATCGTCAAGGTCGCCAAGCGTGCACTCTACAGAACCAACTAGTGTGTATGCGCACCTCGTAGTTCCATCTTGTTCGTCGCTCTGTCAGAGTTTCGAGCAATAGTACCTTGATGGTCATAGACATCACCTATTGCTATGCATATGTTACCAGCATTTTTAGAGGTATTGCGCCAACTCTATCATGACCATTGAGAAAGGATGTTGTTCACTACAAGATTCTAATTTCTAGGATTTTCCTAACCGTATCCGAACAGCGTTTGCATGAGCCTGAAGCCCCTCGCAATCTGCTAATGTCACGACGACTGGTCCCAGTTTCTGCAACCCTTCTGCGGTAACTTCCTGTGAAGTGATATGCTTCTGGAAAGACATTGTGTTTACGCCACTGAACTGACGAGCATATCCGTTCGTAGGAAGCGTGTGGTTCGTCCCAGATGCGTAGTCTCCGCAACTGCCAAGTTTATATCAGTTACTCCCGGTACGCAAATACAGGCTGACGAAAAATAACCTTTCGGGGGAATAAGGTCCAACAAACACGCTTCCAGCATTCTTCACATGTTCTACCCAGGCAGAAGCGTCCCGCAAGTGCAGGATGAGATGCTCGGGCGCGTACGCATTCGAAAACTGTAGCGCTTCTTCTGGCCCAGAGGTCTTCACGATTAGACTCCGTGACAGGCTCTCACGCACGATGTCTACTCGCGGCAAAGCGCGCGCCTGCTTGTCAACCTCCTGTTCTACCTCCTTGAGCTTGTCGTCCGAGAGGGAAGAGGTCACCAGGACGACTTGCGAGTCGACACCGTGTTCGGCCTGCGAAAGGAGATCTGCGGCGACAAACGCGGAGTCACACGATTCGTCTGCAATGACCTGGAATTTAAAAAAAAACCGCGTTCGTTATTCGTACAAGAACAACGAACGCGGTGCACGAACGTGGAGCGTGCACCACGTTCGGTAGACAAAGAATCGGAGAGCACTTACCAATACCTCTGATGGGCCAGCCGGCATATCGATGGATACCAGGGCTTCCGTGTCGTTCTGAACGAGCATCTTCGCCGCTGTTACCCATTGATTTCCGGGACCAAAGATCTTGTCGACCTTGGGACATGTTTCAGTGCCATAAGCCAGGGCAGCGATTGCCTGGGCACCACCAGCCCTGAGGATCGCATGTGCACCAACCAAGTGGGCAACGTAGAGGACCTCGGGAGACACGCTTCCATCAGCACGTGGGGGCGTTGCGAGTACAACCTGCTCACAACCTGCTACTTGTGCTGGGACGCCGAGCATCAGCGCAGTGGAGGGTAGGACGGCGGTCCCTCCGGGTACATAGAGCCCAACGCGTGCTATCGGTCGCGCGAACCGTGAACAGGTCACGCCAGGCATGGTCTCCACAACCAAGTGACTATCCTGGACCTGCGCAGCGTGGAACTTGCGCACATTGGCGTAAGCAACATCGATGGCATCTTTTACAACTGGGTCTAGCTCCTTAGCTGCGGCAGGCGCGAGCGGATAGAAAGGCGGAAGGAGGACTGGCGTCTCAAGGTGCGCCTTATCAAACTTGGCCGTCAGCTCGAGAAGAGCAGTATCGCCCCTCTTGCGAATATCGTCGACAATCGGCTTGACCTTGGCGATCATTTCATCAGACCTTGACACAGGGCGCTTCAACAGCTGAGCACGTTTGTCTGGATCAGAGGATGATAGATTGACAAGGCGCATAGCGATAGGCACATTTGGGTCCACAGCGGCTTGTGGTTTCGGGGGATTCTTTGGCGCATCCTGAGAGTTCTTGTTGTTTGACATGAATTGAGGTTTTGCATTCCCTGGCCGCCGAGTGATCCTGGCGGCCTTCTTGTTCAGTACTTCTTCGACATCTCGGAGGGTTACCCCAGCAG
>QGOH01001858.1:0-15723 GCA_003313155.1 Boletus sp. MG95
TGCAACGGGCACAATTCTGTCTATTTTGAAAGATGACAAATGGCACCCTGTCGCTTTCTTGAGCCACTCCATGAGTCCAGAAGAACGGAACTACCCAATTGCGGACAAAGAAATGTTAAGCATAATCCACTCACTGGAGATATGGCATCATTATTTGGAAGGTGCTAAGTACAAATTCGAGGTCTGGAATGACCACCAGAACCTCTAATGGTTCATGATGAGACAGGATCTCAACTGTCACCAAGCGCAATGGGCACAATACCTCAGTCACTTTAACTTAAAATGGTTACATAAGGCTGGTTCCACCATGGGAAAAGCCGACGCCCTATCTAGGCGAGAAGATCACATGCAGGGTGTTGAAGATGACAACAAGGCTGTATTAGTAATTCTGCCAGAGCAGATTAGACAGATGGTTCTAGTCTGTGACGAAGGCGAACAAATTAAACAAAAAATAAAAAGATCTATCTTATTGATGAAAGAATCAGAAGTCAATTGGTTGGGTAAAGAACTATCTGCCGGTTTCAACTCAGAAGGCATCATTACCAGAAATGGGAAGATGTACGTTCCTGACGATAAGGATCTAAGAATGGACATGATAAGATTACATCACGATACCCCTGTCACTGGTCACCCAGGAACGGAAAAGACATTGGAGTTGCTGCAGTGCAGTTACTTCTGGCCCGGGATGGCCACACTTGTTAAAGATTATGTTTCACATTGCAAATGATGCCAATGTTTCAAGGGGAGTAATACAGCCCCTTCTGGAAAGTTACACCCACTGGAAATACCAGATATGCCATGGGTTGATGTGTCAGCAGATTTCACCACAGATCTGCCCCTATCTAATGGATTTGATTCCATCCTTGTTGTGATGGACAGGTTCTCCAAAGAAGTCGAATTCATACCATGCAATAAAACCGTTACCACGCTTGATACTATGAAGTTATATCTATTCAATGTTTGGAAAAACCACGGACTTCCAAGAAGCATCATGTCAGATCGAGGACTGTGTTATGAAACGGCATTCATAACCCCTATTTCTAGTCTCTATCTTTCAACCTTTGCGATTGATTCGCACTTTGCGGATCACGTGACCTTTTCTCATCACGTGATCTCGTCCATGGTCTGTCACGTGACCTCTAACACGTGATCTCCCCTATTTAGATTTCCTCTCCTATCTCCGTGGATCTCGCCTGATCGGGCCATCTACCGATCTCGCTCCTGCCGATCCAATCTCTTTCCCACCAGTGGCAGCCTCGTTCATAGATCTCCGATTACCCCTCTGCCACAACCCTATTTAATTTAGATCTCGCTTCCTTTCCATTTGATCGCATCACCTACAGGATTCCTCATGTTACCCCTATCAGTAGTCTAGTCCTGTAAACTACCTGTCGTTTACCACATGTTTCATACTATATAAACGGCGAGTATCCAAGCTGGCTCCCCAGCTTGAATCACTTCGTCTTCTTCTCCCGTTATTCGTGTGAGGTCGCCCACGTCCCGACCAATCCATTGAGGCGCTGGATCTCGACAAGTCTCGCTCCCCCTACTCCTCTCATTCTCGTTCGTAGCTAGTCAAGGAGAAGACCGCCCGTCGTCATACAGGTACGAACGGACCTAGTAGCTGTAAAGGAATCGGCTGGCCCCCGCTAAGTGGCCATAAACTCTCCCTTTCTCTTCTCTCACCATCGCCTTCCCTTTTGAGGTTCTCCTCGTGTTTCTCCCATTCCCCTTCGCTCTCCGCTTAGGTCCTGGTTTGTAACAGACTGCAGTTCATGTCACAAGTCATGAAAGATCTCTGTGCCTGACTTGGTATTACCCCTAAATTATCCACTGTGCATCATCCACAGACAGACGGTCAGACGAAGTGCATGAACTGAGATCTCCAGCAGTATCTCTGGAACTTTACAGTAGAAAAACAAGATGAATGGGCCGATTGGTTACCCCTAGCCCAGTTCTCGTATAATGCAAAGAAGCAAGCTTCAACGCAGAAAGCACCATTTGATGTCACCCAGTCATATGTCCCTAGAATGGGTATTGAGCAGCACAGCTCAAAGGCACCAGCTGCCAATGACTTAGCCGACAAGATGTCGAAGACACTTAATGATGTAAAATGTAATTTATTGCAAGCTCAGGGCTGAATGAAGGTCCAAGCCGATAAACACCAATCTGATGCCCCCACTTATGCCGTTGGAGATAAGGTTTGGTTAGCCACAGATAATCTTCGCCTACAGCACGAATCCAAAAAACTAAGTGAGCGATGGCTAGGACCATTCGCCATTACCAAACTCGTGGGAAGTAATGCAGTCAAATTGAAGCTTCCACAAACTATGAAGATCCACCTGGTAGTAAATATATCACAGGTCAAGCCTTACAAAGAACAGCTACCTGGTCAGACGATCAATCAGCCAGGACCTGTGCACAAGACCGAAGACCGGGAGGGTGAATACGAAGTTGACTACATAGTTGACTGCCATAAGAAGGGACGAAGTATTGAATACCTAGTCCACTGGGCTGGTTACCCAGAATCCGAACACACTTGGGAGCCCAAGTCCCATTTGCAAAATGCACAAGACACGCTTGATCACTTTCACGAGTGAAACCCCCATGTAAACATTTGTAATATTTTTGACGACACCTTCGGTATATTTAATCCCTACGATTATCAAACACATGCAATTTCCTTTACAGCTCAACCAGAGTTTGAGCCATAAGAGGGGGGTAGTGTTATGAACACTACTCTCATAACCCCTATCATAGACTTATTACTTTTGCTTTACTCTATTTTTCCCTTATCTTATCTTATCTTCCACAGCACGTGACCCTGGAAACCCTTATTCCTTTCTCACCCTTTGTAGGGTCATGGCTTTCACCACTGCATGTCAGTCACATCAGACATGTCAGTCACACTTTTGATCAGTCATGCATGCCCTTGGTGCATGTAGCCCCTGTCCTGATTGCTTCACTTATAGCCCGCTTGTATACATATGATTGCTCAGGCTCCCTTCCATTCTGATACCAGGTGTATTTGGTATGTCTCTCATTACCATCCACTGCCTTTATGATACATGCAGACTCCATCCTTTATCCATACCACTACCATATGTTGTATTGTAGATGTAGCACACACATGTACAAACCCTTAGCTAGTATATGTATAAGGCCAAAGTTGCCCACCAGAGAACCTCATTTAAGTTCTCTTGGTGTTCTCCCCAAAGCACCTGCATAGAGAGCTAAGACTCAGTAGTACAGTAGTACTAGCCCCTTTCCCACTCTCTCCTCATACCTTCAGAGCAGACCCTGTATAGGGTTAGACTTTGGGTGTTTCAATATCCTTCCTTGCCCATCTTCCATACAGGCTAAAATGATAGCTATGGCCTCTCCAGTGGATAGCTTATCCTTTTTGATAGTGTGGTAGGTCTTGATGGCTTGGATCCACCAGTTGGCATCCTGAACATGGCCTGAAAATTCCTTCAGTAATGCTTCTTTACCCATACTGTCTTCGTCATCTGAGTCACTCAGAACTTCTTCTTCGTTGGAGTCCAGACCAGGGAGATGAACATCTGGTCAAGGGGATTGTGGGGTTCATCTGGTTCTTTGGACCAGATTGAAAGTTGCAGATGATGGTGAGTTTTGGAGTGGGATCTGAGAGGGGGAGACATAGGTTTCTTCTGTGTCTGACATAGGGGTAGCAAAAGTACAGGGGTGATGGTGTTGGTTACAAGCTGTCTCGTTCTGCTGAATGGTAGCAGTGGCCCTTTCTTGCTGTAGTTGATGGAGATAGTAACACCTATCCTCGGCTGAGAGGTTAGGGTTTGCAAGGATGTCCTGAAGGTTTGATATACTGGGCAAAGGCTTGACAGCGGTTGCAAAGTAGGAAGAGCTAGTTCTTTTGTTACGACACTACCACTTCCCTAGGCTAGGACTAGGAGAGTGCAACACAAAAGAACACCAGTGTACGGTCCAAGTCATATGAAGACTTATAGAGATCCTAAACACCAGGAAATATGTGGTATATTGCATAGAACTAGCTGGGAAGCTAGTACTACAACTCCCTGGCCTTATATACTGTTACAAGGGGTGCTATGAGGCCAGAGTCTCCCATAAGGGGAAGAACCCTAGATACCAGTAGGCACAGGGTACAGGACAAGTAGGGTACAGGGTGGAGTACAAATCAAGACGAGTCATGGTAGATAAGGGGTAGAGGGTTATGCCGGTCCAATGAACCAAAGGCAAAGAAGGGATCAGTGTTAGTAGTACAGAAGAAGATCCGGACCAAAGGTAAGCATACTCAGGCAAGGTCAAGTAGCATATTGCAATATGGGATAGGGGACAAGGGGAACAAGGGTGATAAGGGAGTATGTAGAAGTGGGAACAAAGGGAAGGAAACAGGAGTGATTGTGCTGAAGTCCATGGTTGTAACAGCAAGTGGTCTGAGGTTTGTCCTGAAGTCCAAAAGATAGCTTCTTCATTTTTCTGAGTATGCATGCTTCACAGAATCCAGGCATTCTGGAAAGAGTGTCAATCCCACAGAACTGGCTGGACTTTACCATGTACTGGATTCAGTCAACAAATATATGTCACATTCGTTGGTGGAGCAGATTTATGTTAACTATTACATGGACTGCTTTCTCCTAATTATTTGAAGTGACATGTGCATGGTAAAGGCTGCCTTTGTGTCTGGCAGTTACAATGGTCTTCTGGTTCTTCTGGACATAGCATGCACTGGAGTTCACTAGGAAAGTGATTGAGAGTCCAGCAGAGGCAAGCTGATTTATGGATATGAGTGAGATCCAGAACTCTGGAATTAAGAGGACATTTGATACAGTAGTACTATCTCAAAAGTCTGTTTGGATACTGTTCTGACTCTAATTGCATGTGCTTTTGAATTATCTCCAAGGGTCACTGGATACAGTGGACTTAAGAGACAATAGGTTCAAAATCAGGACCAGTGTGGGACCATGTGTGACAATACTCCAGAATCAATAATGTGAGTGTTGCTCCCACTGTTGCTGTGCTCAGATGATGAGTAGGTGTGAATCCATTAAATTAGAGTCTGAGATACATATTCATTGACTACATTTGCAGAGTCCAGAGGGTCCAGAGCTCCTTCTGTCACATTCATATTCTCCTTTCCCCATCTCGGCTTCCTAAATACTCCATTTCTTAAGTCCACTACCCATTTCTTGTAAGTGATACAGTTCATGAAAGGAAAAGACTCAAACACACAAGCCCTTCAAAGTGAAGACTTAGAGTGGAAGAGATAGAATTCCAAGTGTGAGGAAATACAGGCAATGATACTATGGTTTATATACTACAAGGGACCCTGTATTACCTAAGCGACAGAACTTCATAGAACCATATGGAATAATTAAATAAGATAACATCATGGTGACACAATGTTCTAGAAGATTCCAGACTATGGAGATAAGATAAGGAGATTAGATACCGGCAATCTCCAAGATAAGATAAGATAAGGAAAATTGATAAGATAATGGCAAAAGAAAACAAGTGTCCTTTCATCACCCCCTTCTCATGGGTCGAACTCCTGATTGACCAGGATGCTGGTAAGGCACAGTTCGTCAGAGGTGGAGGGGATTTCGAAGAGAGAGTCAGGAAGATGGTTGAAGGTGGTGGCGAGGGAGTGGAAACCATCGGAAGAGAATAGGTTGCCCAAAGTGCAACAAGCTTCGTCGCAAGGAACATCAGGAATGAGTGAATGGATGGCATTGGGAAATTGCTTGTGGAAAGCCTCTACCTTTTTAGGGGCATTGGCTAGGTTTGTTTTGGGTTCCCACGTGCATTCCTCCTTGGGGTAATCCTTCCAATGAACCAGGTATTCTGTCTTTCCTCAATGCTTCCTAGAGTCTACTACTTTCTCAACTTTGTACTCTGGCTGTTGAGTGACGATCACTGGAGAGGGAGGCAGCGGTGGAGCTTGGGAGGGAAACTTCACCTCTACGTACAGTGTGAGGAGTGACTCATGAAAGACTGGATGAATCCCCTTCCACAAGGTAGGGAGGTTGATCTCGTAGGAGGCTGTGCTGACCTTTCGCTTGACTAGGAATGGGCCGTGATGCTTGTTGTTGAACTTCTTAGTTGGGCGATCGGTCTGAATGTGCTTGGCATCAATCAGGACTTTTTGTCCCACCTCGTATTTGACAGCTGGGCGAGCATGGGTGTCATGAGACCTCTTCATAGCCTTGGCTGCCTTTTCCAGAGCATCCCGGGCTGTTCAGTGATGAGCATCCATCTTGGCAGTGAACTCCGCGGCAGACTCTGTGCGTACCTCAGCTTTCTAACTGGGGATAAGCAGTTGCTGTCCAAAGTTAAGCACAAAGGGGAAAACCCTGGTGGCGCTAGAAGTTCGCGAGTTATGGGCGAATTCCGCTAAAGCTAACCAGGCGGCCCAATTGGTCTGTCGGTGATCCACGTAGATCTGCAGGTACTTCTCAATGTCCCAATTGACTCATTCAGTCTGTCCGTCCATTTGAGGGTGGTATGCTATGGAAGGATTGGCCTTGATCCACAGAAGGGTGTAGAGGTCCTTCATGAACGACAAGACAAACTGTGGGCCTCGGTCTGAGATTACCTTGCGGGGACATTTGTGGATCTTGAAGATCTGATCCCTAAAAATGGTGGCAACATCCATGGATGTAATAGTGTCCATGACAGGGGTAAGCCGGATCATTTTCGAGAAGCAATCGACGATAACCAGAATGGCATTCTTGCCTTCCGACTGGGGGAGAGGACCAACGAGATCCACGGAAATAATCTGCCAGGGGGATAGGGGAATCTTGTTTGGGTGAAGCAGGGTGTCTAGAGCCACAGTCTTGGCTTTGACTTTCTGACACGTGTCACAACCCGACATATAGGCTTCTACATCCTTTTGGAGGCGGGGCCAATAATACTCGCTAAGGAGCAGGTCTTTGGTCCGCTTAACTCCGGGATGGCCGGCAATCAGATGATCATGATTAAGGCAGATGAGATCTTCCCAAAGCTTAGCATTCCATGGGACGTAGAGCTTGTCCTTCCAATGGATCAGTCCCTCC
Organism: Boletus sp. MG95; assembly: GCA_003313155.1. Lineage (NCBI taxonomy): Eukaryota > Fungi > Basidiomycota > Agaricomycetes > Boletales > Boletaceae > Boletus > Boletus sp. MG95. Next base: position 7,053 of record QGOH01001858.1, read on the forward strand.
TTGGTAGACCAGGAGGAGCCTTCCTTGCGTAGTCCTTCCGTGGCAAACCATTCAGCCTTCAACTGTAGCTTGGTGATCCTGCCCAAAATATCTGGTTGGGTCATGGCCTTCTGAGCTTGAGGCACAAAAAACAAGTCAGGGAGGAGTATTTGCTGGGAATTATCATGTTCCACCCCCTTCTCATAATCTGGCCTCCTGGACAGAGAATCGGCTGGGTTGGTCTTTCTGGGATGATGCTTGAAAACCAGGTGATAGTCCTGGACAAATTGTTGCCAGCATGCCTGGCGGCGGGAGAGATCCTGGGGTTTACAGAAGAACTCCAAGTTCTTGTGATCTGTGAGGACTTCCACTGAATGTGCCACCTTGAGGAGATAGTGGCACCATTCTCATAAGGCAAAGATGATGGCGAGCATCTTAAGATCTGCAGCGTGGTAATTGTATTCATTTTCACTTAGGGATCTCAAAATGTAGGCGATTGGTCGCCAAATGTCTCCTTGTTGTTAGGTCAGCACTACACCTATTCCTACCCCGGATCTGTTGGTTTCAATACGGAACGGGTTGGAATCAGTTGGCATCCCCAGGGCTGGGGCACTGAAACACCCAAACCCCAACCCTATACAGGGTCTGCTCTGAAAGTGCGAAGTGGGAAAGGAAAAAGGGGCTAGTACTTACAGTGGCTCAAAAAAGTGTCCCAATATTTGACTATTTTGAAAAGACTTGATATTTGCAGGAAAACCAAAAGATATTAGCTCTAACATTTGCTGGGTCATTAATAGCCCTATCACTTGCCCTAAAAATGAGCCCTTAGTCATGTGATTTGGTTGTCATGGCACTGAGATATAACTATATTAAAATGATATGTCATTGGGACACTTTTTTGACCCTGATATTATCAACTATTATTTGGTAAATAACATAAGAATCTGATGGATGCTGTGCTTCAACCATGTCTAATTATGTCACTTACATAATTCTAAATGATATAAAGAGCAGAGAGACCATCCAGCTAACCCTACTTCATCATGAAATCCATTTCCTCCTCTGCTAAAGCCAATATTCTGTTTCTCTCTGAATCTGGCCTTTCTACTAGGCAAATATCCTCCCAAACTGGTCTAGAGAAGTCTACTGTGGCCAGGGTTATCAAAGAGATCCACCCAGGCAAGGAAAACATCAAATTAGGATGTCCTTCCAAACTTTCTCCTACTGATAAAAGGAGAATTGTCTCTAGTATCACCTCTGGCAAAGTTGAAAATGCTGTCCAGGCTACCCATCTCATCAATTCTGCCCTCTCCTCTCCTGTCTCTGCTCAAACTGTGAGGAATGTTCTCAAGTCTGCATCTCTCAAGGCTGTAGTCAAGAAAAAGAAGCCACTTTTGTCTGTAAAGCATAGGCAACATAGGCTAGCCTTTGCTCTCAAGCACCAACACTGGACTGTGGAGGACTGGACTAGGGTCATTTGGTCAGATGAAACCAAGATCAACAGGATTGGGTCAGATGGAAGGATGTATATATGGAAATTGGCAGGAAAGCCTTTACAAGACAAGGAAGTCCAGGAAACAGTAAAGTTTGGAGGAGGTTCCTTGATGGTTTGGGGATGCATGAGTTGGAATGGAGTGGGGATTCTTGCAGAGGTTGAAGGGAGGATGAATGCTGAGCAGTATGTCTCCATTTTGGAGGATCATCTGCTTCCTACCATGGAAAATTCTGGAATTCCTGAGGAGAGCATTATCTTTCAACAAGATAATGACCCCAAGCACACCTCTAAAAGAGCCAAGGAGTGGCTGGCATCTCAAGGAATCAAGGTTCTTGACTAGCCAGCACAATCTCCAGACCTTAATCCCATTGAACATCTCTGGCAAATTCTCAAAAAGAAGCTCAATAGCTATACAATACCACCAAAAGGAATATGGGAGCTCTGGGAGAGAATTGAAGTGGAATGGGGCAAGATAGAGGTTGAGGAGTGTCAAGGATTGATAGAGAGTATGCCTAGAAGACTAGAGGCAGTGATAAAAGCAAAGGGAGGGCATACAAAGTACTAAAATTGTAAAATAGAAATGTTGCTCAAAAAAGTGTCCCAATGACATGTCACTTTAGTAGGGTTATATCTCAGTGCCATGACAACCAAATCACATGACTAAGGGCTCATTTTCAGGGCAAGTGATAGGGCTATTAATGACCCAGCAAAGGTTAGAGCTAATACCTTTTGGTTCTCCTGCAAATGTCAAGTCTTTTCAAAATAGTCAAACATTGGGACACTTTTTTGAGCCACTGTAAGTACTACTGAGTCACACTCTCAATGAAGGTGCTATGGGGAGAGCACCAAGAGAACTAAACTGGGGGTTCTCTGGTGGGTGACTTCGGCCTTATATACTACTAGGGGTTTATATATGTTGTGATAGAATCTACGATATAACATATGGCATACGTGCACGAATGGTGCTTGTTATGATACAACCCTACTTTACCCCTATTTTAGCCCCTATCGTTCAGCACTTTACGATTGACTCGTAGTTTCCCCGATCACGTGACACTTTCCCATCACGTGATCCCTTACATAGTTTGTCACGTGACTACTAGCACGTGATCTCTCCCCTTTATCTCTTATCTCTGTGGATCTCGCTTGATCGGGCCTGTCTGCTGATCTCGCTCTCACCGATCCAATCTCTTTCCCACTAGTGGCAGCACGTTCATAGATCCCTGATTACCCCTCTGCCACAACTCTATATATTTAGATTTCTTCCTTTCCATTTGATCTGATCACCTACAGGATTCCTCATGTAACTCCTAAGTAGTCTATTCCTGTAAATTGCCTGTCGTTTACCACATGTCCCTTAATATATAAGGCAGAGTTGCTCAAGCTGGTTCCCCAGCTTGATCCTCTTGTCTTCTTCCCTGTCATTCGTGTGAGGGCGCCCACGTCCCGCCTATTCCATTGAGGCACCGTCGAATCCCAAGTCCTAGCTCCCTCTACCCTTCATCATCGTTCATCGCTAGTCAGGAGAAGACCGCCCGTCGTCATACGGGTACAAACCGACCGTTGTAGTTGTAAAGGCATTGGCTGGCCCCCGCTAAGTGGCCATTTACTCTCCCTTTACTCCCTTCTCACTCTCCGCTTCCTCTTGAGGTGTTCTCGTGTTCCTCCCGCTCTCCCTTGCTGTCTCCAGCTGAGTCTCAGTTCGTAACAGTGCTGAAGCTGCATGTATCATAGAGGCTGTGGACGGTAATGAGAAACATACCAGATGCACCAGGCATCAGAATGGAAGGGACCCGAACGATCGTATACAAGCGGGCAATATGTCAAGCGATCAGATAGGGGCGACATGCGCTATAGGCATGCATGACCGATCAACGGTGTGATGATCATGACATGGTTAGAAAGCTGTGACCCTACAAAGGGTGAAAAGGAAGAAGGTTCCCAGGGTCACATGCTCTGGAAGATAAGATAAGATAAAGAAAAGTGAAGCGAAAAGAAAGTAATAAGTCTACAATAGGGTTTATAAGCGTAGCGTTCGTAACAGGCACTGGTCAATGTGTCTTTAAGTTTTTCGAATGCCTGCTGGCATTCCGGAGTCCATTCAAACTCCTTTTTAACTGAAGTAAGGGCGTTTAATGGTCTCATGATAGTGGAGAAATTGCGGACAAATCTTCGGTAGAAGTTCAAGAAGCCCAGAAAGCCTCTCAGTGTTTTCTTGGATGTGGGGACAGGCCATTCCTTGACAGCAGTGACCTTCTTTGGGTCCATCTTGACCTCATGTTGAGCTACAACGAGGCTAAGGAACTCTGTTTCTTGGACTTCAAAGTCGCATTTATCATGCCGCAAGTATAAGTGTTCCCATCGAAGAATTGATAAGACCTCCTTCACCACCTCTCAATGTTCTTCCAGTGTCTTGGTGAAGATCATGATATCATCTATGTACACAATGACCACTCCCCTATTGACTAAGTCTCGGAATAGGGAGTTCATCATAGTCTGGAACGTGGCCAGTGAATTGGTAAGGCCAAAGAACATTACAAGGGGCTCAAAAAGGCCTCGGTTGGTGCAGAACACCACTTTCCATTCATCTCCTTCCTTCATTCGCACATTGTTGTACTTGTTATGAAATGGCCCCATTTCACCCCTATTTTAGCCCCTATCGTTCAGCACCTTTACGATTGATTCGTACTTCGCTGATCACGTGACACTTTCCCATCACGTGATCTCTCCCCTTTATTCCTTATCTCTGTGGATCTCGCTTGATCGGGCCTGTCTGCCAATCTCGTTCCCGCCGATCCTATCTCTTTCCCACCTGTGGCAGCACACTTCCCAGATCTCCGATTTCCCCTCTGCCATAACTTTATTATATTTGGACTCTTCCTTTCCATTTGATCCAATCACCCACAGGAATCCTCGTGTAACTCCTAAGTAGTCTATTCCTGTAATTGCCTGTCGTTTACCTCATGTTCCATAATATATAAGGCCAAGACGTTCAAGCTGGCTCCCCAGCTTGATCTATCTCGTCTTCTTCTCCCTGTCATTCGTGTGAGGGCGCCCACGTCCCGCCTATTCCGTTGAGGCACCATCAAGTCCCGAGCCAGGCTCCCTCTACCTCTTTCATCATCGTTTGTAGCGAGTCTGGAGAAGACCGCCCGTCGCCATTACGGGTACGAACCGTCGTTAGTAGTTGTACAAGGCATCGGCTGGCCCCTGCTAAGTGGCCTATCCTCTCCCTTGTTCCATTCTCATCCTTTCGCCCTTCTCTTGAGGTTCTCTCGTGTTCCTCCCGTCCTCCTCTGCTTCCGCTTAGAGATACAGTTCGTAACAGTACCCCCATCTTACATTGAACTTGGTATAGTACTTAGCATTTTTCAATTTATCTACTAGTTCACTAATAAGTGGGAGTGGGTATCAGTTCTGCCTGGTGATTTCATTAATTTTCCGGTAATCTTGGACTGGATGAAGCTGACCATCCTTCTTTTTGATGAAGAAGAAGGCGGAGGCAAAGGGAAACTTGGAGGGGTGGATGCAGCCAGATGCTAGATTTTCTTCGAGGAACTTATCGAGCTTGTCCTGCTCTCCTGGGTTTAGGGGGTAGGCTTTACAATCTACCTTGTGATCCCCAGGCAGAAGCTCGATCGCATGATCCCAAGGGCAGCACGGGGGGAGTTCATCGAAGCTTTCCTTGGCGAAGATGTCGGCAAATTCATGTACGTACTCAGGGGAGACCTGTTTGAGGGTCTTCTTTTCCTTTTGGACGAATTCTTTGGCGGCGATCTCTGTAGATGTGATAGCGCAGAGATAAGCGTTGTTGTCCAATTGGAACATGCGATCCCCCTGAGAGGGGTAATAGTCTTCATCGTCGTCGTCATCCTTGGTGTCAATAAGACCCGGCATGTGGTCGTTCTCACAACAGAACGAAATCCTCCTGGTTGTCCAGTTGATGGATGGGTTATGGGCTTTGAGCCAGTTGTGACCAAGGAAAATGGTGTTTACCCCTAAGTCAGCAATGGCCAACGCAAGCTGTTCCTTGTGATCGTGGATCTGAACTTCCACGATGACGAATTTTTTGACCTTTCCAGCTGCGTTCAAAGTCCCATCGGTATTGTAAACCAGAATTGGACGAGGGAGGGAATGCGTTGTCACCCTCTTCTCAGCGATGAAGTCCCTGTCGAAACTATTAGTGTAGACAAGCTGTACTTAGCTGTACTTAGCTATACAATACTTACGATAGCTTTTAGCTTTATACTTAGTTTCTCTTATCGCTTACATATCATTACAATACTTACAACAGTCTAGACAAGACCTAGACCTCTATGACATCACAGGTCATGTGATGTGGTCTAGGCTATGACATCAGTGCTATGTTATATCCTATGCCCTATTACTCATCCTTGAGTCAGCATGACTCAGGATGACATCATAGGTGACATCATACCCTGCTACCAGGGTTATGGGCATTACTATACAGGAGCGTATCTCTTACTACTTTGGGCTAGTCACAGCATGGTCTGTGTGCCATTTGTTATGAAACGGCATTCATAACCCCTATTTCTAGTCCCTATCTCTCAACCTTTGCGATCGATTCGCATTTCGTTGGTCACGTGACCTTTTCTCATCACGTGATCTCGTCCATGGTCTGTCACGTGACCCCTAGCACGTGATCCCCCTTATTTAGTTTCCCTCCCCTATCTCTGTGGATCTCGCCTGATCGGGCCATCTACCGATCTCGCTCTCGCCGATCCAATCTTATTCCCACCAGTGGCAGCCTCGTTCCTAGCTAATATCCGTTACCCCTCTGCCACACTTTATTTAGATCTCACTTCCCTTCCATTTGATCGCATCACCTACAGGAATCCTCATGTTAATCCTCATTTCCCTTAGTCATCATAGTCTATTCCTGTAACCTGCCTGTCGCTTACCATACGTTCTGTAATATATAAGGCAGACGGTTTCAAGCTGGCTCCCCAGCTTGAATCACTTGTCTTCTTCCCTGAAATCGCGTGAGGCTGCCCACGTCCCGGCTAATCCGTTGAGTCACCGTCGATATCGCAAGTCCCTTGCTCCCTCTACCTCACCCCCTTCGTCATCGTTCGTAGCAAGTCAGGAGAAGACCGCCCGTCGCCATACGGGTACGAACCAGTCGCTCATAGTTGTAAAGGAAACGGTCCGGCCCACCGCTGAGTGGCCACTTTCTCTCCCTTTACTCCTCTCTTACCATTCGCCCTCCTTTTGAGGTTTCCCGTGTCACTCCCATCTCCCTTCGCTCCCCGCTTAGGATCTGGTTCGTAACACCATTCCCTGTAGTATAAATACTAGGCCCTTATGGCCCTAATCTATAGGCTGTTCAACATCTCCTACAAGTTAGTTGAAGATTCAGTTGAAGCTCCACAGCCTCAGGCTATTCTATAGTCTACACCTCAAGACTTCTCAAACCTAGTTCAAGTACTGTCCTTTACAGTGAGTCTCTTCACTGTGGTAATATCAAGCTCAATCGCTTGTGTCCTTGGTCCTGCGCTCCAAAGGAGTTTGCCCTGCCGTGACTCCCTGTGTCATGCCCTACAACTTCTTTAGTCCCTATGGATCGAGGAGCTGGTGCATCCTGAGTCTACAAGCACCTGGACCAAGCACATTGTGCCGTCTGGCAGGCCAATTGTCGCTGGGAGTTCCAGCGCATTTCATTTTGTACGTCAAGTAGACACCTTTCAGAATTTCGGGGGGTTCTGTAGGTCTCTCAAAACCCAATAGGCATCCTCTTCGGACATACCCTTGAGATTCTTTACGAGGTCCAGGGAAACTTCAATCTTTCATGAGTCATGAACAAAGGACCGTAGGTGGGTGAGCAAATGCTGCTCATCCTTCCCTACCTGTGCCTGCATCCAACGGATGGACCAGGGGTCAACAGTATTTTGCCATGTCCAGAAGGACTTCCCTTCCTTTCGCTTCAGGATCTTAATTGTGGCAGTTCCAGTACTACCAAACCCTTGGTTCCTGCGTTGGGATTCGCTCAACTCAGCTTTTTCGACAACAGGCGGCATCGAGATCTTTTCCAGAATTAGCTGGGCCACTCTTTCACCTTTGGTAGCGAGCCAATCATTTGGGGAGAGATTCACCAGGAGGACCTTAACTTCTCCTCAGTAGTCAGCGTTAATCACTCCAGCTCCGGTAGTGATGCGCTTCTTAACAGCCAAGCCACTTCTGGGGGCGATTCTGCCATAATGCCCAGAAGGGATCTCCAACTCAATCTTGGTGGAGACCAAAGCTTGTCCTTTCACGGGTATCACCATATCTTCCGCGGCATACAGATCATATCCGGCCACACCCGGAGATCCTCGCATGGGAAGGGGAACAGTTTTATCTTGACGCTTTACTTTAAGCACCAGCATCTTAGGTGCTGGCAAATTCACACGAACTTGCAAACTGTCAGTCTCGTCATCAGAAGCCAAAACAGCAAACTTGTTATTTAGCAATGATTTATTTTGTACAGCAGGGTGACTGGTATCTACTGTACAGACTGAAAACCCGAGTCCACAGTACTACAAGATGCCTCCGGAGGCAAGGTGGAAGAGGAAGAAGCAGCAGCAGCGGCAGTTGTTTCCGGTCATTCAGCTTGGGTCATCAAGACCCAAAGCATGTGGAACTGATCCAGAGTGATTTCGTAACCGCCCCATTGGACAGTGCACGTGCGAGCGTGGAGGACAGGAGGGTGTTTGGCACAAGGCCAGTGATACACCCAAAGCCAAACCCAATACTGGGTCTACTCTGAAGGTGTGAGGAGGAGACGAAAGTGGCTAAGTACTAGTGTGTACTACTGAGTTCCTGCTCTCAATGAAGGGGCTCTGGGGAGAACACCAAGAGAACTAAACTGGAGTTCTCTGGCGGCGACTTAGGCCTTTATATACTACCTAGGGGTTTATACATGTTGTGACAGAATCTACGATAGAACATATGGTGTAGGTGCACAAACGGTGCAGCTACTGCATGGATCATAAAAGCTATGTACGGAGATGAGAAACATACCTGATGCGCCAGGCATTGGAATGGAAGGGGGCCCGAGCGGTCGTATACGAGCGGGCTATAAGTGAAGCGATCGGGTCAGGGGCTACATGCGCTATAGGCATGCGTGACCGATCAAAAGTCCGTGACTGACATGTCCATCGTGACAGACGTGACAGACGTGCAGTGGTGAAAGCAGTG
>QGOH01001862.1:0-34282 GCA_003313155.1 Boletus sp. MG95
AGCAGAGGATGGCTTGTGTTAGATGGGTAAAAGAAAGTATTTCATAAGTCGCTCCAGAATCCAGAACGACTGCACGATCAGTAGTCATCGCGATACCGGTCGTGATAAGTTCGGCACTAGTGGTGGAATGAACAGGACTATCAGGGCGACGGCCGACGGTACATACCACAAATAATTAACCAAGCAAACTAAAATCACTTGACCGACGATATTGGACTATCCGGTAATCCAACAAGTAAGTGTAGGTCATTTTTCAGACGCCATCTTGGTAGAGAAGTAGAGAAGTAGTAAAGCCTCCAGGCAAGACTTTATACTGTGTAGTGAGCGGCCCGCAGGAACGGATAGGAAGCAGGAAGGAATGAAATTCGACATAGGTTATCTCCTAGCTTCTTGTCATACAATTCACCAGGTAATGATCGATGCTCACTGGGCTTTGAAGTGGTTGTCCAGAGAGGCGAGAAGCAGAAAGTCCATGGGATTTGATTGAGATCAACGGGTCGCGCAACGCCAGTGTTGCTTAGACTGAACACGCATTCGAACTCCGCTTACGTGTTGACTTTTTGCCATGAATGCCCTTCGACGGTTCAGCACTTCAGCACAGGTGTGTGGGTTTATATCAAACATTGGGAAGCAGCCCATCCCAATACCACCCAATGTTACCCTCACACCATCCTCAACATCCCTCGCCGTCAAAGGACTTCTTGGCGAAACCACTGTCCCTCTCGAGCCATACATGCAGCTCTCCTTCCCCAAACCGGACGTGTTGTCTCTTACCGTCGAGGATGGCACTGTCAAGCATCAGCGTGCCATGTGGGGTACGACGCGATCACTGATAAATAACGCTATCACCGGAATGACCGACGGTTTCTCTAAACCGCTGTACTTGGTCGGGGTTGGATACAGGGCTGCATTGGAGGATGACCCACGAGGGACCATCGCAGGTGGAAACGGCAAGAGGCTTAACCTCAAACTCGGACACTCCCACAACATCTTCGTGCCCATCCCTGCCCACATCGCTGCTGAGGTCCCTTCACCCACCAAGATTGTGCTTAGCAGTACGAACAACGTCGCTTTGGGCCATTTTGCTGCCAAAATCCGAAGATTACGTCCCCCCGAGCCATACAAGGGCAAAGTAGGTTAAACCCCGCAACTTTCCATTCCCCGCTTACATGGTCTAAAAGGGTGTTTTCATCGGCAATGAGACGATACGTCTAAGGGCGATCAAAAAGAAGTAGACCACCTGTGCACCTTTTCTGAATTCATCCCTCCTTCCTTTTTGCACTGGCAAAATAAAGATTCCGTATATCCACGTTTGCTGACAGAATGCCGTGATGACCATCATCGAGGAATCGGAATCTCCACCTGTCTCCTCCGTGTTCTGTTGTGCGTTTCACATCCAGAGCCACCGAATAGGAGCCCAGGTAAGTGACGATGAGATATCCTATCAGCTTGTGGTAACGTTTCAAGCTCTTGGCGTATATAATCATTTACTGGACGTGGTACTGAGCTTGATATCATGAACATTTTTTTCGAGCTTGTTTCAAGTGCTCGAGGAGGATTAGCCTGTCGAGCCGTAATGCACCACCCGAGTCTTGACGGCAAGAATCTGAGCCAGGTACCAGGAACAAGTGATATATCACTTGTTTGCAAGGTCTCTTACGCGCTTCGCAACGACCAAATGTGTCGCTCCGATTTGCTCCGCTACGATCATACACGTTACTGTGCATCAAAGTTCACGCTACGTTTCACTTGTTCCCACTGCATGATGTTATTGTAGGAGATACTCGTTATGAAACCTCTGGAACCATTTCTAACGTCGTGAACTATGTGAAGGTTTTCTCTTCCTCGGTCGCGTGACAATACGACGTGAAGCAATACTCACAATTACCGCTGGAGGCAACCCCACTCCATGTCCATAGTCTGTTTTTCTCCTTCCCAGTTCTAATATCTCCTCTTTCATTCGGTTCTTGTGCCATATTCTTCAGATCGGATAATATTGGTCAATCGACGCTTCCGGGTCCAAACATTGCGACTGCAATACTTATTGCCTCCTTGGGGAAATCGGTATTATAACCCGTGCCTACATTTAATAACCCCGCTCAGAGTTATCGCTGCTTCCGGGCTTCCTGGTATGCACATGTCGATTTGTTGTGTATTATTCCTTTGTTTCAACTGCTGATACTATCTCACTCTCACGCGGCTTCGTGCATATGGATATGGTATGCAAGATACCCTGCCACGTACACTGATCAAAACCCGAAACAATATGTTCGGGTGCTGTGGGATTTCTCTCTGACCTCTCGTCATCACGGAGGTTTTGTACAGGTACTATAGGCGTGGAAAGACAGTTCTGTTGTAACCCTGCATGTCATTTGACTTGTAAACCAGAGCGAAATGAGGCAAATCCAGATTGCCTGGCTGTGGAAGTGTATGCTTAATTATGAAAGACTCCGTTGCCTTTGCCACGGTATCGCCTTTGCTTGACATTTATTGCGTGGGAACGCCTTTTTTGCTCGAGGCGTGTCTGCCACCACACGCAGATCTGACGGCAATTCCACGATAAGCTGCGAGGAAAAACACGCCGAACGGGGGCCTTTTTAATTTTCATACCGGCCAAGTACTGGCCGTGTGTGGGTCCTCCCCTAGATGAATGCGGAAGCATCCAAGGTGTGTGCCATCCGTAAACCGCCAAATTTTGTCACTCACGTTGACACGCGGTGAAACATAGCGTACCCTGTTTCACAAAATCGTACAACCTGAAATACGAGACACCGAGCCAAGGTGCCATTCCATTCCCGCCTCGACCTACTGTCACTATGCCTCAGCCACCCTCTGATGAGCTGGAGAATGGTACCGACATAGATGCCATCAGCAACAAGGAGGCTGCCACCGAGGTGCCCGATATCAGCACTAAAGAGTATGCTAGGATACTCAGGAAAATAGATTGCCATATCTTGCCCATTGTCTCGCTCTTGTACCTCTTCTCTTTCTTGTGAGTCACGGTCAAATTGCCTTCCGACCGTTTTTGATCGACCATTGAATGTTTTACCTTCAGAGACCGCACTAATATCGGCGAGTACCGTTCTGCATGAACACATCCACACCACTTATGACAGCTCTTAGGCAACGCCAAGGTTGCAGGCATGGAGACTGACTTGCACCTTGTTGGACTCAGATATAACATCGCTGCTGCGATCTTCTTCGTGCGGATCTATATTATTCGCATCTCTGGTGTATGACCAGGCATGACTAACATTTGCTTAGATTCCGTACTGTCTTGTACAAGTCCCATCGTGAGTCAAAGCAACATACATCTGATATGTAAATCAAATGATATTCACAGAAACGTCATCCTAAAGCTCTTCCGACCATCTCGATGGCGTACAGTAATCACCTTTTCAATGCAGCTTCGGATACTGATCCGAAATGCCTGATATAGTACCTACAATCATGTTTTTTTGGGGTCTGGACATGACTCTGATGTGTCTCCTGAAGACATATCATGGACTCCTTGTGTAAGGGCCTTAAAAATACTGGACCACAATTGCTGACGTTGGTTTGGTCATGTATGTATAGCACCCGATTTTTCCTCGGCTTGGCGGAAGCTGGATTGTTCCCCGGCGTGACATACTACCTCACGTCGTGGTATCCACGTGCTGAGCGGGCAAAGCGCATCGCGATATTCCTATCTGCTGCAATTATTGCAGGTGGTTTTAGTGGTTTACTGGCGTGAGACCACTTTCTTGATTCAGTACAGCATCCCACTCATGCCCCAAAAGTTATTTCATTGAAAAAATGGAAGGGTAGGCAGCCCATTTGAGATATGTTTTCTTTCATCACCCAAGCTTGCTTTCTCTTGGCAGGATCGGTGGCCTCCATGGTTGGCAGTGGATTGTAAGTCACTTAAAAGTACTTCTCCGATGCAGTGCACTCATCCAAACTTCCTAGTTCTGCCTGGAGGGTATCGGTAAGTTTCTAGTCATCACTAGATAACAATCGCCTGACTTGCATTTCTACAGCTACAGTGCTCTTAGCACTCTCATCCGCCTTCCTTTTGCATGACGTTCGTCCATCCATGCATCCAGTACTTCGTCACAACTCAATTCCGTTCAGTGCCCAGAAACGGCATCATTTTTGACAGAGACTGAAAGACGCTATCTCGTTGAATTGCTGAAGAATGACTCGCTAGGTCTTGCTACGCATTTTGACTGGCGGTTCGTTCTGCAGGCTCTCAAGGATTACAAAATCTACATTCAATTCGGTGTATTCCTTGGGTACGTGGATAAGAGGACTTTATACACCCCGGCAGTCTTTCTGACATTCGCATGGGGCATGGACCAGCTTGAGCATTTCCGGTTATGGAATTACACTTTTCACACCAAGCATCATTAATGAGCTTGGTTTCTCTGCTGCAAATGCCCAGCTCCTCTCTGTCCCTCCTTTCATTGCCGGTTGTGCATCCACCTTGCTTTTCGGGATTTTTTCTGATAGGCAGCGGCTTCGCGGACCATACGTGATCGCTGGCCCATTCATCGCCATGGTGGGATTCATTCTCCTATATACGCAAACGAGTCCTGGTCCTGCGTATCTCGGTACCGTGCTCGCCGCAATAGGTGTTTTTTCACCCATACCTATTGCCTTCACATGGGTCAGCTCAAACGTCGGAGGGGATATCAAACGTGGTGCCGCCATTGCGATGATAAGTGGGTTTGGAAATATTGGAGGGTGAGTGTGATGTCCTTTGCGGCGTATTTCATGATCTGATAGAACCATGGTAGAATATGTGCGGCTTTTATTTTCTTTGACCCACCACGATTCCACGTCGGGCTTGGAACAATAATGGGTTTTCTGGGTCTCACGTGGGTCTCCTGATACTTCCTGATATCTGCCGTGTTCGCTGACGGTACGTCAGGATATTGTTGTCGGCATTTGCGATGTGGGATTTCAACAGACTCAACAAGCAGAAGGAGATGATATGTCGCGAACGTGGAATTATTGGTGATCGCAATGATGAATTCAAGGAAAGTGGAGATGACGGTCCCCTGTTCAGATACACTCTCTAGTTTACACCTAGCACACGATTCCTTGTGCGCGTTTGCCGTCCTGAAGCTTTGTGATCGTAACTTTTCCCCTACCTTTTTCTCTATATACGTCCCCTTACTGGGTGATACATGGGCACTAGTGGTACTGTCATATATGCTGTGTGTCCGTCTTTGTGTTTCCCCTACCTCGGACTATCCTCAGTGGCTGTACTACTGAAATAAATCAACTATGGTTATGTGCGCACGTGATCGTGCAGCTCTCCTTCGACTCGCTCGCAGCCCCGCTCGGATAAAACTTTCGCACATATTTACCAGCAGCAATGTCATCTGAATTATGTCCACCGTACGCTCCTTTTTTCGGGTTTGCTGGAGTAGCCTCCGCAGTCAGTTGTTGCAAAAAACCAGTTCTTGTATTATTTCACTCACTGTCTTGACCTTGCAGATGATATTCAGCAGTACGTTCAGGCCATACACCTCTCTTCAAACTGTGCTGACACCCCCGTGTAGCTGTCGGTGCTGCCTTTGGAACCGCTAAATCCGGTATCGGTATTGCTGGTCTCGGTACATTCAAGCCGGAGTTGATCATGAAGGCAAGCCCCGAACAATCATACCTGCGGACCCTCCTGAGAATGATCCTATTACGCTAGTCTCTGGTACCGGTCGTCATGTCTGGTATCATAGCGGTCTATGGATTGGTGGTGTCTGTGCTCATCGCGGGCTCACGTTCGTCCTCGTCAAGTCTTTTATTGTGAATGACATGCTCATTCTGGGTTCTCTGCAGTACATCCTGCAAAAGATTATCCCCTTGCTGCTGGATTCATTCACCTCGGGGCGGGCATCTCGTGCGGTTTTACTGGTATTGCTGCAGGCTATGCAATTGGTCTTGTCGGCGACTCAGTGCGTGGCGCTGACTTGTCCTCATCCAAGTTACTGACTTCAGAACAGTGCGTTCGTGCATACGTCCATGAGCAGCGAATATTCGTATCCATGGTCCTCATTTTGATCTTCGCAGAAGTGCTCGGACTGTATGGGTGAGTGGCCTGTTGATTCATCCAAACCTCAACCAAAGCCGTACTTTTCCAGACTGATCGTGGCGCTCCTTATGAACACCCGAGTTTCGGCTCTCAATGGTTGCGAGTAATTTTATACATCCTGATATCATACCTACACCATGTGAACGATGGTACACGATAATGAATCAGTCTTGTTCACTGGAACTATCTGGGGTACGGGATAGAGAAGTCGAGCGGCTCCGGTTGTCATTTCTCCGAAGAACATGGCGCTTTCCGTTACGTTCTCGCGAACGTGAAGACTCTGAACCCGAGCCTGAACCTGAGTCGGAGTCCGACGCAGATGAGGTGGACTCTGACTCTGACTCTGAACCAGATGATGATTCAGAGTCAGACGAAGGGCTTGATCTACGAGAACGTGTTGGATTGGATAATAGGCGGCGAATTGAGAGAAGCCGGTGCTTACCTCCGAGCCTTCTTCCTAGGAGGGCCGTCCGAACCAGTTGCTTTCTGTTTCTCCCTCTCCTTTTCCTTGGCTTCTAAAATCAAGTTTGCCGTACCACTTCTGGATGACAGTGAGAGACAATCCTCAATGGCTGAAACTCCGGTACACACTTCTTTTTGAATTCCTCAGGGACCTCTACTGAGGGCTTGCCATCGGCTTTGAGCTTGGCTAGCACCCTTGGATTGTCGAG
Organism: Boletus sp. MG95; assembly: GCA_003313155.1. Taxonomy (NCBI): domain Eukaryota; kingdom Fungi; phylum Basidiomycota; class Agaricomycetes; order Boletales; family Boletaceae; genus Boletus; species Boletus sp. MG95. Next base: position 6,748 of record QGOH01001862.1, read on the forward strand.
TATTTCCGTCCGAGAAGGACGCGAAACATATGGGCGTTCCGATTTACACTCGTAGATGAAGTGGCCTGCGACGCCAAATTGAACCTCTCAGTTTCACATCTGAATCAACAAGAGGGAGCACGACCTCACCAGTTTTCAGACATTTCTGGCAGACGGTTGTGGATGCCGCACGAGGGTTGTTGTAGGACTTGCGGTGGGGTGCAAACTTGGACATTATTCACCACTTTGGTGTTCGACAAGCGAGTCGAGAGTCATGCCGAGCGGAGTTTGAACGTCGCTCTATACATGTACATGCCTGGCATATTCTGGTGATCGTCCCAGCGGACCCATATAAAAGAACGATGGCTCGACGCATCAGGCTCAGGCCCAACACTGCGATCGATCTTGATGGGGGGTAGAGCCTTTCTGCAAGACTTACCTCCAGACTCGTTACCCAGGCTTCCCACACCGCTCTACGTGTCCCTCAAAGCTCGCCTTACAGCTCTACTCTTGACTCTCTTCGCGATCGTCGAGGTTCCTCCGGAAAAACCAGGAAAGAGGGATCATGGAGATATCGATTTCGTTGTAGCCTGTCCCCTGAATCGCGAGGCCATCACCCCAGAACAGGTGGGCCGCGTCCTTGGCGCGGTAAAGAGCATCGGGCTCGACGGAAATAGGACATCCAACTATGCTGTCGGCATTCATCAAGAGGATTGGTTGATGCATTCTGCACAACCTATGCCCCCGGACCACATATATTGTCAAGTTGATGTCAAAGTGTGTGGTGACGAGGAAGAAGTGGGAAGGATGATGGTCTTTCACGGCTATGGTGATCTTGGTATCATAATCACTGCCATTGCAAAGAGTCATGGTTTGTCGGTTAATCACAATGGGTTAAAGGTAATTGTTGCACCCGCACATTACGCTCAAGAGGTCTCAGTCGAACGATCAGGTTGCAAGTCCTCATCCGGATCCTCCGGTGTATCTCACAGGTTCCCCTCGACTGATTCTTGACTTCATGGGATTATCCATGGATAGATGGACAAAGGGTTTTGAGACGGTCGAGGAGACATTCAAATTCGCTGTGACTTCGCGATTTTTTAACCCCGGTCGACTCCACGTCCCCGCGGCGCGCTCGTTTAACAAGTCTGTCCAATGTCGCGGCATGTACATCGACTTTCTTGTGTGGGCTCAGGGAAAAACTCCAACTACGTCTACACCAGGACAGCACCAAGGCGCGGTCGAGGAGGCGCTTGTGGTATTTGGCAAGAAGTCGGAATGGGATGCGATGGCCCAAGAAAGATACGCAAGGGCATGGCTAAGGAGTAACTTCAATGGAAAGCTCGTCGCAGAATGGACTGGTCTCGGCTGGAAAGGCGTGAAAGCAGTCATGGACGCTGTTAGGTCTTCAGTTGGTGGGGAACGTGCACTCGTTGGGATGGAGCTGGAGCAAGTTAAAAGCCTAACATCGATATCCCAGAAATCATTGAAACTTGACGCGTAGTAGCAGCGTACATTGTAACCAACAACCGGTGAAGCAAAGAAACAGTCCGTCCCGCCTCCACTTTAAAATAAAAAAAATAAAAAAAACATTACTCCCACATGCCTACCAAAGGTGCGGGATGACCCTAGCTGGAACTCTTTTCATATATTCAGTGTAGTCATTTCCGATTACGTCGTCTTCCTGGGCCGCCTTCTCCTGCAGATCTCATCAGCTCTTTCGGCTAAATCCATCCAAAACGTAAATCATACCTCGATGGGCATCTTGATGGCGAATACGCCGGCAAGGATACCAAGTGATGCAAGAGGGACATAAGACCAATACATAACCGAGTAGAGCACTTGTTGGAGAAGCACCACACTTGTGACAGTCAAGACGGGTCAAGCCCTGCTGGATCTTCAACGTAGATCACTCACCTGTACGCGGGGTGGCGGACAACGGCATAAGGGCCAGCCTGGGTCAACCCAGGTTTCTCGCGGCTCTAAAAACCGGAGAAAGATCTCAATTGGCATCGTTCAGAACAAATAGTGGAACTTACCCCAATCATTCGCCAACGTTCGTCAGAGTGACTGAGTATACGGTCAAGGGCGAATTTTAGAGAAAAGCCCGCAGCGCAGGCCACAAGTCTGAGTGGTGTCTTCCACTCCACTCGAACAATGTCCTCCGGCAAGGCGAACGTTAGCATCCAAGCTGGTTGCTGGAAATTGTTGAACGCCACGGCAGTACAGTAGACCGCAGGTGGGAGCAACGCGGACAGCGCTTGGATCGGAAACACGAGCTTGTCCAAGAGTGAGCGTGGTGCAGATTCAGGGATAGGGCCACCTTCTCCTTCCGTAGCGACCTTTGGCGCTCTTGACTTCCACAGAAGATATCTGAAGAAATCTGCAGTGGCAAAAACCGCTAACCCTTCCACTCCTTGAGGCGAAGGGATCAAACGATGAAGCCCAGCGATGTACATGGTGGTCTGTCGCAAGAACCAGGTAGCACTCGACGTAGAACCCCTCAGAACCCCTTTTCAGTTTTTGGCCAAAAGCGCCGCATGATGAGTAATGATCATTGTCCAATCACACCTCTGAACATTGGCATAGGGAACGAAGCGGACCGTGGCAGCGACCGAATTTGCATGGTACGATGGAATAGTACTGGTGAGGTGGAGCAGTACCCTCCTCTCCCGGAACCAATGGAATGCTTGTTCTGTGCTCCCGTACGTCAGGTGTATGTTATGGTTGGCCTTCAAGCGATATCAATCATAGTGGACGTGGGAGGAACAATGCATGGCTGAGACCGCGCTGGCGTTCACACCACGACCAGGTAGGAGCGTTATCCTGCCAAGGGGAGACAGGTGATGATATCCAGTTAGTAGTACTACGACCTTCGGAACAAGTGAATGCTGCATCGACGTTACTTACAACAAAACCCGGTTTCGAAGCAGGAGCGCCTTAGAGTCAGGAGTCGGGACACCTTCGTTTTCGACATGTCTAGTTTTCTGGGTGTGACAAACAATAGGTTAATATCTTGTAGAATTCGTCACAGGAACTTTGAAGCGTCAATGTACTCTCCTATGTGACAAGACTTGGGAGTTCAACGTACGTTTTCCCATGTTTTTCTCCCTGGACCTGGCCAGAGCTGGTCCACGTATTGCCGAACATCACAAACTCTCTAGAATGACTTTCGTGGAGTCTCGAGCAAGTGTGGGCATTTGATGGCGTTGCTTCACACACAGCATAATCACAATCCCAGCTTATCATAGGCTTACCTCGCGTTTGAGGATTCGTGGGTTCATCGAGCAATTTGCTGATCCGTCCGCAACTCATCTGGTGGTCCGGTAACAAACTAGACCGTTCGGGCCGCGGGAGTGTATCCTGACCGTCGTTCTCGGCCTTCCAAAGTTCTCATCATGTCGATTTCTGAATCGGATTCTATACCGCTGTCCCCTCTGCAAGCCGACACCCTTAAGACCTTGCGCGAACAATTGTTCGCCGAAGGCATCTTGCACGAAGGAGATTCCATTGGTACAGATGATCAGGCATTACTGTGAGTGTATAAAGGTCCTCAACTCGCTGATTCGTCACGCCCCAGGCAAGCTGAACACGAGCATCCGATGTACTCTAGCCGATTCCTGCGAGCACGGAAGTTCAACCTTAACGAAACGAAGAAGATGATAAAGAATTGTCAACACTGGAGGGAAACTGTATCGGGAATCGGCATAGATGAACTGAACAACAGGATGGACCCTTTCGATGTGAGCAACAAATGTTGTGAGATACTTGTTGCATTTGACCGCCTATGGTTCAAGTACCCGGGCCGCAAAGAAGTGTTCAAATCATGGTCAATGTACTTCCACAAGGTATGTTCTTCGTTTCACTACAAACACTCTGGACGTATCCCAATGTTTTTGTGCCAGACAGACAAGGTCAGAGGAATGTCTTATCGATGCGTGCAGACCAGTTCCTCACATAGAACAGAAAGGACGGCCTGTGAACATACAGTTCTTCGGTGGTATAAACCTTCCGGAACTCTACAAGCATATTGCGCCGGAAAAGCTCGTGGAATTCATTATAGTGAATGCAGATGCCCTCCCTCGCGAAGTTCTGCCAGCTGCTTCCCGTGCAGCAGGCCGTCACATTGATCAATCTCTCGTCATCGTTGATCTCAAGGACTTCGGGTAAGTCGCGTACTGTCACAGACGTGCTTTGTGACGACACGATGTACAGCCTCTCGCAATTCTGGCAGATGAAATCCCTTGTTCAAATATCGTTCCAAATATCACAAGACTATTACCCTGAGACGTATGTCCCTCACATTACCCTTCCTTCCTCTTGTTCACTCGCTCGTCTCGTAGGATGGGCCAACTTGCCATCATAAATGCCCCGTCTTCATTCACATTCATTTGGTCCATCGTCAAACCTTGGCTCTCCAAGGAAACAGTGGAGAAAGTCGACATTCTCGGGAAGGATTACAGAGAGGTTCTTTTGCAAATTGTTGATGCTGACAACCTTCCCGCTGTTCTTGGTGGAAATTGTACGTGCTCGAGTGCAGGCGGCTGTGACTTGAGTAGCGCCGGTCCTTGGATGGAAGAGAGGCTCATGAAAAAGACCACGGCAAAAGAGGGGGCCCTTTCCGCTGGACCCAGCGAATGCAGTACGCCGACTAAGACACCGTCCGAATCGACCTCGAGTGCCAGCACCCATGTTGAGGGAAACGTGGAGCGAGTCGATGTGATGCATGAGAAGGTCATCCATGAAGATCCAATGGCAGAAGCAGTGTTTGCGACTCGACTAGAGGTGTCATGATATCGGTGTCTAGCATTCTACATTTCGCGAGCTACTCTGAATGACATAGCCCGAATCTTACTGTATAGTGAAGCAATTGTATCGTTTCTCGGGAAAACGGCTCAAAAGAAAAATGAGTATTATGCAAGGAATAGACACACGAGTACCGACAGCATGATCAGAAGATTGGTATAAAGTCATGTATCCTGTCCCTCGCATCCTGAGCGATACATTCTGCTATCCATGTAACGTTGCGAATTTCTTGTTCCTTTAGCTTCATATAGCTATAGAACACGCCATACTGAAACTGTTGCATGAATGCCTGTTTATTCAGATGTACTTCCATCCGAAAGAATCGGTCTTCTAACTGTGCCGCGACACCCAGATCTCCAACATCATGATTACCCTGAGCCGATGCAGAGTTGTCGAAGAATGAGCGATACTCGGAGATATTGTCGCAGAACAATCGGACTTGCTCGAGGTCATCTGCCTTTGCGAGAGCGTTGTTCCCTTCAGGGAACAATCTACCGATTGCAGGGAAGAGCTTGGCACGTTGTTCTTTGGTCAGCTCAGTGTCAAAAGAGTTGATGGTAATGTTGATCGTTCTTCGGTCTGCCTCGAAAGCAAGGATGGTTTGCATTACTTCAGAGGTTGGTGAACCCAGAGTGCCGACGAAGTTGTAGAAGTCCTCGAGATACGCCTTGTAGACGGTGTTACGGATGATTTCAATGTTAAGGTCGTCGAGGTCAGCAGCGGAGAGACAATCACGGAAATAAGGAGCTGCATTAGAATATGCATCAACACGTGGTTTACGTTCCGCGATCCTGCACGTACCTAAGGGGGTTTCCACAAGGACACTCTGGTAAAGTTCCTCGACGTTGGTGGCAACGCACAGAGCCGGCATTGTATCAAAGATGCCAAGAGGATGACAGCGCTCTAGAAGTTCGTGTGTATCCCTCTCATGCAAAGTCCCAGTGATCAACAAAACGACGTTGTCGATCATGTAGCCGTACCTGAGTAATCATGTCGATTAGTCCTATTTCAGGGTATCGCAAAGGACGACCAACGTGATATAATCAAGGAATTTACACAACGGTTCCACGGCATTGCTGCGGACGAAATTGAACTGGTCAACGAGTATTTGCGTTGCTTTGTCGGAAATCGTGGTTGTCGAGAGCGGCGAAGGCTCGTTCGCGAGGAAATTCCCGTAGTCGGTTGCAGACAGCTGAGTCTTCAAATCTGCAGGTAAAGTGAGTATCTTCGACGTCAATGTGGCGGTATCTTCTGCGCGATACCTTCAAGAGTCTCGCATTGTGTCAAGCTCGCGTAGTGGCCTTGGCTTAGGATGCCAGCCTTGTAACCGCGTACAATTCCCTCCAGAAACCCGCTATTAACCTATATGAGAGACTTCTAGCGTGTTGAGACTATAAGATAAGATCGAGACGCACGTTGAAGAACAGGCCCTCCATGATTGCCAGAAGTTGACTGTCACGTCTTGCGCTTCACTTGTTGTTCGGCTACTAATTCGAAGAGGAATATTGTTCGCACGGGTCATTGCCAGTGGAACATTCAATCGGCGCAAAATGAACGACACCGCAGACATCGAAGCTTATCTGGGAAAGCTGTCGAGTAACGTTATCGCTTGACGACTCTCTCATGAAGACCTATCTGAGAATTTTGGATGGTGGACGCAAGCACAGGACCTGGACCAGCTACTCATGGGGACCTAGAAGGCTGGAGTTTGGCTCGCTTAGCCAGTCCAACTTTCGGATTGGCAAGTTCTGTACGTGCCTGGCAACCACCCTCAAATTTCTTTCTTGTTACTCAGCTCTCGTCCAGCGGTAAACCTGGTTCGTGCTAACACTCAGCCTAATTGTTGCCACCCACCATGCCCAACAAGAAATGGGTGATGCTACCAGATATGCCGTGCAGCGGACGCGATCAGTCATGTATTGTTCGTGAAATACATCCGGAGGCCCAGGAGGTGTCCGGACCGCTGGTAGTATGATCACATCTTAGCGCCTTATTTTGATAGAACTGACATTATGTTCATTTCACCATCACATCACGCCATAGACTCTCGCGCTTGCGGCAGGCTATGTATAAAAGATATCGGATTCTTATCTACACAGTTCTGTGGTATCCCTGAACCCACCATGGCGAACCCAGAATCCGGGGAGAAATCGTCTCAAGTGGAGACCCAACCAGGTAACACCTTGAAGAACGACTCTCCAGAGGATCGGAGACTTCGACGCAAGGTCGACGCTCGGCTGCTTCCAATACTCACACTTTTGTACTTGCTGAGCTTCCTTGACCGGTGAGCCCTGTTTGTTATCTAGTTATACTTACCAAACGTCTACTTAGGACGAATATTGCGAATGCCAAGTAGGTATATCGACATTTGCAATGACAATTGTTGACCTTCAATGAACTGCAGACTCGATGGTTTGACTGCGGTGACTATGCGTCCTGTGGTGGTGATGCCGACTCTCGCTAACTTTTACTCAGGACCTTGGCATATCGGCATCTGCATACAATACTGCATTGGCATTATATTTTGTCGGATATATAATTTTCGAGATACCCGCCAATGTCTGTGAATTGAATATGCATACATGCTACCGTGTACTAACCTCCGTTGCTGTCTGGCATGTCTTCCTTCACAGATCATGTGATTCTGTTCCTTTTACACCATTTGATTGCTCACTTTTCGATGGGTAGTTTAAAGCGTTTCGATCCTCAATTCTGGCTCCCATCCTTGACCCTCGTCTGGGGTATTGTTTCCATTGCTCAAGGGCTTGTGACGAACCGGGCGGGCCTCTTTGGGATACGATTCCGTAGGTTCTCTATTCGCTCTCGCACTTCTTGATAATATCCGGCTGCTAGTGTTGGGCCTGACGGAAGCAGGCCTATTTCCTGGGGTCATCTACGTGTTCTCTGTATATTATCTCAGGTAAGAGGTGCTTTTCACGACGAAGTGGTGTACCCATGTCGTTTTGCACCGGAGTGCAGACGGGAACGCGGTTGGCGAGTAGCTGTGTTCGTTGGTGGCGCAGCTCTTGCTGGAGCGTTCGGAGGTATTACAACTTGATGTTGACGTTTGTATATGGGTAACGAGCCTTCTCTAGGGATATTTGCCTACGCGATCGGTTTGATGAATGGTGTCGGAGGACGCAAGCGCTGGCAGTGGTACGGCCTGCTCTAGTGGTGCAATCCCACCCTGGTATACAATGTTCAACCTTTTCATTCAGGATTTTCATCCTTGAAGGCATCCTTACAATAGCTGTATCGCTAGTTGCATACTTTGTTGTGCCAACTTGGTCCTACAAGGCGAAATTTGTGAGGTTCTGTCTTGATGATCATGTGACGCAGTCGACTGACGCCCCGTCTAGTTAACGGAAGAGGAACGTAGTCGCTTGATAGAAAGACTCCAAGCAGACTCGGATGCAGGCACGAACCAGTTGTTCCAGTGGTCGTCTGTGCGATCTGCCTTCGAGGACCATCTAGTCTGGGCATATGCGTTCCTGTTTCACGGCTTCTCGTTTGTGCTGTATTCGTTCACTTTCTTTTTGGTGCTTATCCTGTTTCATCATCCTCTCCATATGAATACTAATCAACTGGTAGCCCACCATCATAGCAGATCTTGGGTTTCAGACGTGGCAGGCACAGTTGTACGTGTGTCATATACATCTGACCACTAAGCTAATCCGATGGATAGAATGACGGTGCCTCCCAACATTGTTGCGAGTTTCTCTGTGTGGGGAACGGTCTGGTTATCCAGCCGATTGAACATGCGTGCGCCGTTCATCATCAACTCCGGAGTTGTCGCAATCATCGGTAAGGAAAACCTTTTATATGAATACAATGTGCCAACCAATCCATTTTCCAGGATACGTCATTCTGATCTCATCAACGAAACGTGAGCAGTAGTGATAACTTCATTACGTTTATTTTCTTACAGGCCCCTCCAGCCGGTGTTCAGTACTTCAGCGTCCATCTTGTGGCAGGTGACCACGTGTGCTTCTTTGGACGTCTGAGCTTTGACTGATCTTTTTCATTTCAGCCGGAGTATACACTGGCAATGCGTTACTTCTCAGGTTGGCTCGCTCACCTCGGGCGTTCTCCGACTCTTGCTTACATATAAAAATTTAGTTGGCCCGGTGAAAATGTTTCCGGACAAACCAAACGTGCAGTCGCAGTTGCAATGCAAATCGCGATCGGTGACATTGGCGCCATCGCTGGGTGCTTGATATATCGGCCAACTCTTAGCGCGCATCTCTATCACAAACCCAACCTCATCGCCATCGGATACGTTCTCTTTGCAATTTTGATGGTTGTATATCTGTGGGTGACGATGGCACGAGAGAACAAGAGACGTGATATGATACTTGCCAGTGGCAAGGGGGATGACCGGTTAGAGACAGACGAGGAGAGACTCAGACTCGGCGATCGGTCAATCCACTATAGATACCGACTTTGAAGCCCCAGGGTCAGCGCTGAACGTTAACATTCAACTGTTTACTGCACCATGCTACCGCGTACTCCTCCCACTGCAAGGTGGGATATACCCTTCGACTAGTTTTTATATGATACGAATCACTGTTGGCTCTGGCTGCACCGTTCGTTTTTCGTTTCCGTTCGCTCGTTCTACCTGTGTTTGGTCGCCCAAATCAAGTTCCAAGTGCTTTAGCTTCGCACATACCTGAAGTCTTATTTGGGATACTCAAGCTGGTGATTAAGTAATGCTTGGCGTCGGCACGGCATGCCTCTGGTTCTGACCAGCACTTTTTCCATATTGTCGATCCGCTATCACTCTGCAGAAATTCTTCCACTGACTGGCCATGCGTTGCCCGATTCCCAGCGCTAGTTTTTTCCTTATTCACACTGAACGGCTTCAACATTTCCATGGAGCTGGCACTTTCCTCCATCCCACTCATATTGCAATCCACAGGCAATCCCACCGAATTCGCGCCGAAACGGGACAGTACTATGGCTAAGTGTGATGTCGAACGACCAATGGGACCAAAGATATCGCCAGTCTGGTCCGCAACGCCACACGTCCCGCCGCACTCATCGTTCAACGCGTCTTTGGATATCCACTTGCGAACCTATACATGCTGGTGAAAGAGGACAATGAATTCTTGCTCGAGCATCGTCGGAGAAGGCGAAGAAGCGGATAATTGGCCGATAGCACCAGAGTTATTGTTTGGAGATACCCCATGTATACCAGCTATGCTTGAGGTCGATCATGACTGTATAAAGGGCAAAGTACTGGCAGGAAATGTTATGCAAGTCAACCAATGTGTAACGCGTCTTCGATGTAGACAACACTATTGGCGGTCTGCACAACGATAACATTTATTAGGATGAATCTAGCAAAGGAAATTATGACAATGAAAGAGTACAGTTAAAGTTGTGTATGTATGAACATGCTTCTACTTCACGTGTCCGTAGGCTCAGGTGGTTATGCGACGCCGCTTCGAGACGCGCACATTTTGATACTCGTCGTCGTCGTCATCGTCACTGTAATCTTCCTCCGCAACATCAGAACCATAAAGTTGCTTACGCTTGTCAAGGTCGACCTTGCGAAGGGTACGGAGGTGGACGATGAGAGACTTGTGGAACTCCGTCTTCAGGGAATGAACGGTTCAAGTCCTTGATGTATACCAGCGAAAATGTCCCTCACCTTCATGACTCGCCGTTTCCCATCCGTACTCCTGTCTTGCCGTCTTCGTCTCTCTTTGTACTACACGATGCGATCAGGGCTCCGACCACAACCTCAAGAATTGGTATATTACCTTCCGTTGCTCATCCACAAGAAGGGCGGACAAGTGTTTGATCCATCGTTGAAGGTTCGACTCTACCTTCCGCTTTTTCGCCTGCATGCTTAAAAGAACCATCATTGCGTTCTCCCCATCGTCCTCTACGATCGCATCATCGTCGGAATCCGGGATGATATAAGATGTCACCGTCGCAGCTGCGGACCTTCTGGGTCGTCTCCGAGATGCTCGTGGAGAAGTGCTTGCCTGCGATGGGGTTGACGGCTCCACGCGGCACGTTGACCGGGACAGGGTCGGGGGACTGGTTTCCTTCTTGATATCATTTGGCTTTACACGAGATTTGCAAGAGCGTTTGGGATCTGAAGGGGGAGCTTGTTTGGAGAGATAGTCTTCTTCACTGAAAAAGAATTCGGCTCCGAACTCGATTTCATGATAGAGACACCAGTTCTATCGATAGAACTTAATGCTAAAATCAAAACATTACGAACGGCGATACTCACGGGTGCTCGACCTAGATGCGCGAGCAGCTTGAAGTGTTTGAGAGTGATAGGGACATGGGTTGACGTGGCTGTATAACCTACACCAGCCGACGAAAGATAGAGATGAAGAAGCTAGAAGCAGACGGTTAAGGATACCACTGATAGACATCAACACTGAACGTACCGTAGTATTATTGTTAATTACAGCATGAGTCATGAATACCGCCATCATAGGACTGCGTGGGTCGTAATGTTCCTTGGCCCACCTACCAACCGGCAGAGACTCTGGTGATACATTAATACTGCCTGCCTGAAAAGGTGCCCAGAGGGTGCTCACCGATGGGGAAGTCCAACTTTCCGTTCACATCAGCACCATACATGCTATAGTAATATGACCGTCTACGAGATCGAGTGGGGGCCATCTCGTCTTGGCGAATCATGGCAGACAACGTATCCTGTCCTATGACGCCCTACGGACGGTTCAACACGAGAACACCAGCATATAATTGGTAACCGCAAACCAAATCAGGTCCATCGCCCATAGCAGGCGTTTCCTCTGTTTCCTCGAGGACAAATTCACGAAGGTCCACCTCCTGTCCTTCCATTTCGGCATCATTGGCTTGTGTTGATTCACCGGCAAGAGGGGCAGGACCGCCCGGAGTCTGATTCGACGGCCCGGTGGAGTTGGCTCGGATCATCTTCAAATTACTAAAGTCTCGACACAGCGCTGCCTCATAGGCAGCACATGCCTTTTCGTCTTCCACTGGAGGAAGGTCGTCTAGTGAGAGCGAATATCGCCTTACAGCGGCATCTCCAAGAGCAGCATGAAGAGAATGGCATTCCGCAAGCTTACGCAGAGTCTTGCCCTAGAAGGAGTGAGTTGACGGAATATGCAAAAGGATGTTCTTACCTTGCTCCCGATCTCCAAACATTTGATCGCAACGTCCTGCACGAGGTCCTTAATGTCTTTCACACCCATTCCCATATCTTCTTTCGCATACTCGAGCAGAAGAGCATGCTTCTCCACAAAAGGGTTGATCATAATATTAAACAAGTCCTCCTTTGTCAGCGGCAACAGATCGATTGCTTCCAACTTGCCGTGGAAGGATGTGATGGCTTCAGGCATGGCAGAGAGCCCCCACGTGCCATCAGACAGACATACGGTTAATAGCATAACAACTCGGACCATTGGGTCAGTACTGGGGAAATCGGTGTAGAGTTGACGCAAGACATTAATGGTGTATGTGGATGTGATTGAACGCGATTTCACGAAAAGCTGGAAAGGAAAGTATGAATAAGCGCTCCAGAGTCTCACTTCATAGTCTCACCTTCATCAACTCAGTAACAACGGAACTGACAACGATAAGAGACCGGAGACGAGGAATCGATCCAAGTGACTTACCCAAGTTTGAACAAGAGCTCTCCTGAACGATCAAGTGCCTTGAGGGCTCGATATGCGGACTCATTGCTCTTGGCCTCCATACATATTTCCGCCGCCACTGTACGACTTAAGAACATCCTGTCACGCTCAAGCATGAATACCACGCTCCGTACAGAGTGAATGGAAAGCTACCTTGGATCTAGGCGTTTCAGCTCTCGAACATTGCGGACGATATCATCCATTCGATCTCCACCGTTAAGCGCTTGTTTTTCAAACATCTTACGAAACACGAAGTCACGATACTAATTTACCCAGTGAGAAATTGGCAAATTACAAAAGGTTCTCAAATACCTTTGGATCCATCCGGAATCCATTGGCCTCTGCATGTGGTAGTAGCCTTGGTTCGATGGCAAGTGCAATCGGCAGTTGGGCCATCAAAGGATCCTTGATAGTCATCATATGAGGGAACAGAAAGACGAGGTATCGAATGGCACACCTTCATACTGAAGGGGATGAACTGGACCGAGTCACAAACCAAACGAATGTACAAGAAAGAAAACGCACCTTGTACTTGTCCAAAATCTCGCGCACGTCTTCCCACTTTGTACTCTTCAGATCCTGGGGAAGCCTGCTCTCCTTGAGAAAAGAATGGAAGATGTAACCATCGTCTTCGTTCTTTCCGAGTGGTATTTCATCGAACAGGGCAGAAGTGACCTTCATGAAATGCGTGAACACGGGAAGAGGTATCGACCTGACCCATGGTGTCTTGATGAAGTGACTTGCAGAACGGAAGTAGTGATGAATGGCGACCTGTATGATGTAGCGAGATACATAGGCGCCACTTGACACCAGAACCTAAGATGGGGCGCATACATCCATGGGAGGACATGGGAGCCAAGTGATGAGTGGACGTACGTCGATGACCTGTTCATTGAGAACTCTGCCTCTGCCTAGGGCCCAGAACATGGCATCCATGTGACCGTATCGATGGAGAAAGTAATGGGCGCGGACATAGGGATCCCTGGAGACGCGGAGGAAGCGTTTTGAGGTGAGTGTAAGGGGGGTGGGGTCGTTAAGTTCGTAGATGATAAGATGGATGATATCGTCTGAGCCGGTACTGAGGAGATGGGTAATAACTCACACCACCGGGAAAAACATACCACATAGACGCTCCATGGGTGGAGGAAGAGGGTGTGAGCGATGGAGCAAACGGCAAGAAACCCCGGAGGTGTAGGGTTGGGGACGGCGGGGAGAGAGGGAGAGGGAGAATGAGCGTGGCAGGGGAGAGCGCACTTTGTTTGGGAGGGTGGTGGTCTGCTGTCAAGCGGTTGTGCAGGCTACTCGAAGCTACGACTATCGGACTTCCAAATTTGCGTACTTTGCCCACATCCTTGGCGGACCCCGCAGACTCGCAGCCACGACGACTTTTCGGCGGTGGGTGAGAACGGAAAGGAAAGGAAAGGAACGACTGGGAGGAGCGTGCAAGGCCGCTGCCCAAACAACGTCCAGTTACAGGAGACGGTCAACCAGATCACCATGCCGGCATACACTCAGAAACGCCTCTTATAGTAACCTCTCCAGACTCGCCAGGCTAACTGCCAATCCCGGACCTGCAATCGACCATCGTACACGTCGAAGTTCACCTCCTCCAAACGACCCAGTATAGACGCGACCGGAATCTGCAGAGTCTCAGTAAGCCCACGCAACATCGCACACGGATCGACACACTGCAGCAGCAAACACCGGCATCGCCTCTTCCGGCACCACGCCCCCCGTCTCCCGGAACATGTTGCGTGCAGTCACCAGATTGTCGTGCGCGATCGTGGCAAACTCAAACACTGCGTCTTCCAGTGCCTTGCTGCTCGTTCCCTGGGTGACCACCTCTTGCTGGTTCACGCCGTGCTTGGCCGTAATCTCGGCTGGAATGACCACCAACCCCTTGGAGGCATGGAACGGAAAGGCACGCAGCAGCGTGGTAAACGACTGAGCTACACCGAGATGAGACGCGGCGTGGGACAGCGTTGCGGACGGCAGGTCCAGCAGCGAGAGCACGAGGTACAGGAAGGTCGAGGCAGTCGACTCGGCGTGTGAGGTCATCGACTCCACGGTCAGATACGACTGCGCGTGCAGCTCTTGTTCCTAGGACATCAATCTTGAGAAAGCAGAAACCAAGTCGAGTGCACAAACAGACCCTGGCTTCAATGATCCTCTGAAAGTGGTATGGCGCCAGACGACTCCTCTGTGTCGCTTCATAGAGCCCAAGCGCAATGGGGTGCCGCGGCGGCCTGTTCTACAAGGACATTGGTAAAATGTAAATACACCTGGGGCGCGACTGACAGCAAAGATGTCTTTCACGGCGTCTCTCCAAAACACAAGCCGGGCCTGTCCCAGTGTTGTCTGTGATACAGCTTCTTGTATCATGGACAGCTCAACCTGACGCAGCACACCTTAGTAACTCGGTAGTCCTGCACGGGTGTACGCACGTAGAAGGCTCTCAAAGCGTAAAATGCACTCTGGTGTCGCCGAGGGTAGAGCTGTGCGGCGAGGTATCCCTCATAGTCGTGTTTTCGAACGAGACCCTTGCAATACTCGGTCGGGTTCGACGTACGAGCCCTGGCACTCGCAGAAAAGTCGCGAACCGCCGTGGTGTGATATCGCTGCCACGGACGAACAGACCCACGACACGTTTTGAACATAACAAAGCCAGCCCGCTCGAATTCCGCCCCTTAGCCGACGGTATCGAGGGGACTGCTCAGGACCCGAGACTCTCCGGCGTCTGGTGTGAACGTCATGTCCTCCAGAAAATCTGGACTGCAGAAGGAGGTCCTCGCCCTGTACAGACGGCGAGTATGGTCCCTGTCTCGTCGTTCCTCCAGCTCATCGAATCCCACCCAGTGCACTTCGCATGGTACGAACGAAACCACCACAAGCCCAACCCAAGTTCTCTCTCTACGTTCGCTACACATTCCACACTCAGGCATCCTCAGTGTCCCCTCGCAACGTCGCCGCAATCGAGCACCTCCTCAGGCGTGGGAGGCGACAGATAGAGATGTACGAAAACCCCTCTATCAAGGACTGCCAGCTCTCGCAGCCCATGGTGGATTGGCAGCGAGCCCGTGGACGCGGTATTCAGATCAGTTAGCATCCCACCCATCCGTCATCTTGGCAGTCAAAGCTGTATTAAACATATCTAATGCGATTGCACGTCAAAGTGAGCAAGGTTACACAGCGCTTGGTGGTGACGACGCCTTGCGTCGAGCGGCTGTTCTTTCCCTCCGCGTCATGCGACGAGCCGGTTTGGGAGGTTCTGGGACCTTCAACAACTCCCCCTGCGACATGGCTCCCTCCTGGCGTAATTTCTCGTAGTGTAGCCGTCGTTCATTCAGAACAAACTTTAGGCGTGCCATCGACTTGCGACACTGAACGCAACTGGTGCATGAGTCAAAGTACAAAAGAGTGGTCGAGGGAGCGACCGACCATTCGATCCATGGTCGGGGCAGCGAGTGCCTCGGGATTTTGGATACCCATTCTCCGTGCCTCCTCTTGTTGCGTCGCGAGCAGGTTACGTTCGCGCAAGAGAACATGCCAGAGAGTATGCAAGTCCCTGAAGCTCTTCCGCCTGAGTTCGGCAGCGTGCCAGGGTCGTCCTACCAAAACCAGAGAGAACTCAGTCCACGAGCAACACGAATTCAGTCAAGACGAACACGAACCAGACTCGGTGAGCGACTCTCTAGCCTCCAGCGTTTCGTGTCTTACTGCACCATCCACCTCCCTTTTCCGGAAAAAAGCCCAAAGACCATGGTTCGGGTCAACTGTGATACCTAGATGGGGTCGCTTTTGATATTTCGTGGCTGAGCTCGGTGCCGGGGTAGCGGGATGGGAGTTTGGGTGCAGGGCTGGCGTCGAGTTCCACCGTACCCCGTGGAAAACACGTAGTGCACGCAAAGGACGCGCCGGCTGGAGGATGCAGGACATGTCAATGGGCGTTGAGTCGGCTGAACGCGCGAGGGATGGATGACTGTTTTGCACAGCCACAGACTATGATACATCCAATATCTACGGTATAGTCTAGTGGTATCTGGTATCATTACGACGTTCAATCGAGCGGGTTCTGCCAGTGTCACCGCAGGGGAGACCTTCCGATTTCTGCTCTGCGAGTAAAAACACGTTATCCTCCTTGACGAGCATGTACGGGTTTGCAAGCGCACCCAGTCATCTTCAAGGGACGCGTTGAACGACTCTGGGGCCACGAGTAACCGTGCCGAGTGGATGAGATCTGCCCCCGTGGCTGTCTCACCAAATGATGTTGAGAATGAGAATGTTGGTCTTATAACGCAACACAAATACAGCGCGATCGCAACACCAATTATGCCGTCCCCGATATCGCAGAAGCCCAAGCGCCGAGCGCGATGCTCAGGACCGGGTGGCGTTATTGTCCATTCCCATTGATGGAATGGAAATCGCTGTCCAATTAACTTGCAGAGTCCAAGAACGACGAACCGACGCAAGCGCCAACAACTGGGTGGGTGATGTTGCAAATCAAGCTGGCGATATCTTGAGCCCACTGATTGCCTATTGGCATCACGTTGGGCCACGACGTCCCGTTTAGTGTAAACTCTGTGTAGTTGCCAGAGGCAGACAGTGTCCCGTACCCAGAATGATCACAGTAGCATTGAGACGAAAGGCCAAATCAAAGTCAGATAAGTCAACGACGACGCAGGGGCTGGTCATCAGACCAATCGGACCATACCTCGATAGCGGCGGGGGCACGAAGGTTGCAAGCAGTGGATGGGACTGAGGAGAGCTGTTCCATGGAAATATTGAAGCTATTAATCATAGTGGAGAGGGAAAAGCCAACGCTTTGGATCGAGTACGGGAGAGGAGGGTAGTAGGTGGTCCCCATTGAATGATCTGTCGCTATATTGGCATTAGTGATGTTGATGAACTCGGTGACGGGCTCATCAACATCACTAGTGCCAACCGCTACTCGATGACATGACGAAAGCTATCGATGAGCCATGAGCTGGATCGAATGGACCAAAGGGCACCGCAATATGGCTTGAAATGTGCCCTATCCTCCAGTTGTTGTTCACTGTCAAAACTGTCAAACTCTACCCTACCAATGACAGTGGGAAAGATTAGATTGGCTCACCTCATTCTCTGACCAGCTCTACTATATATCCAATCTAAAATATTACATAATTCCAATCGGAAATTTCCGGATTCAGTATAAACGGGTCTCAACAAAGGCATCAAAAGAAACGAATGGTAGATCATACAATCGAATAGTAGGCGAGACGATCAACCATTCAACGAGCCCAACGTTGTCTTTGTCCTTGTACTGTTCTTCTGCATCGTTTCAAACCCGGGATACTAGACAAGGTATTTCATGATGTTGTGGTCGGGAATGCGTGAATCTGGGTAGGGCCAAGGTGAGAAGCAACCATTTGCTCCCACTGGACAGAGATGAGCGAGTGCGAACGTAAAGGTCAAGCAGAAAATCAGGTCACCTGCCAAGATGAAAAGGAAACATTGCACGTCGGGCCGTCGAGTAGTAGTGAGACAACCGCTACATGACGTAGACTGGCACAGCGGTCGCCAGGAAAGTGACTCGACAGGGCAAAACAATTACCCTCACCTCCTGAGTTGCGCTATGTTCTACTCCAGAGCTCTTGATCCCTTGGTCATCAGATTTCGACGACACAAAAATTGAACTGTCACTGAACATTTACAAGGCTGGACATGGACGGATGCGAGCTAGACCGTATAGATACTGCCAAGACGTGGCAACACTGTCCGCTAATGGCCAGAAAAGTAAATTGTTCAGTCCTTCAAAATATTACGATAAAGGGTATGAGATCAAAATAGTTGACAGCTTGTACAGGGACTATTTTTTGGGTTTCTTGACTGATACAGGCGTGAGTTTCGAATCCAACAAAAAAAAATCAGTGTAGGTACCTCCGTATTTACTCCTCGATTGCGTGCGACCGACGACACCACCAAAGTCTAGTGCACCACGGACAACTTTGTACCTGTGGAAGGATGCCTCGGTGTTCTCGCTCGTGAGCACAAGTCTCGGGCATACCTCACACCAGGCAAATCCTGCGCACGACCGCCACGGACCATGACCACGCTGTGTTCCTGCAAATTATGACCTTCTCCAGGAATATAGGCCATGATCGAGTTCCCGTTGGACAACTTGACACGAGCGACCTTTCGCTTGGCGGAGTTGGGTTTCTTGGGTTTCATGATGAAGATTTGGGTACAGATGCCTTTTTTCTGAGGACAGGTGTTAAGGAGTGGAGACTTTGGAGGGGAAACTTTCTGAGGTTTCTTTCGACGCATGGCCTGGTTGAGAGTGACGGAGAGAAACGGAGAGGCACTGAATGCCCGGGATGAGGCGACGAGAGAACACGTCCTGGGCAGGCTGCGGAGGAACGAGAACATGTTGGCGTGTCGTGGTGGTACTAGATGCTAACACTAGCCGTGAGACTGCCGCGTAGCAGCCTGCCTTAGAGTCCCCTATAATCAGTCGCGTCGCGGTTCCCTTTCACCTCGCCGACCGAGATGCCTGCTGCTTCCAGGTCTCGTCATCGACGTGTTCGCAGAGCACCGTCGTCCGATCACATAGAGGAGGAAGACGAGCCCTCTCAACGACATGCCGACGATGTCGACAATGGCGAGGATTCTGAGGAGGACGTACAGCCGGTCCGCAAAACGACGACTGTCAAAAAGGAAAAGAAACCAAAGATAAACCACGGCGACACCAAGGCACCCGCAGCTGGTCCCTCAAACGTGAATCACAATGACAACGACGATGACGACGGCATAATCGATATCCAAAACTTTCATGACCAGCCTTTGGATAGGAAAGAAGGCGCAAAGTTGCATGGGATAGCCCAGGACTGGGAGATGATCCGAAAGCAAATTCACCAAGGCTCCTTCCGGCTTGTGAAGGACGTTGCAATCTCGCTTGCAGAGGTGTTGGAGGTTGGCGAGGCCGGAGAGGTTGGTACTGTCATCCTCCGTTGTTTTGTCGTTAACGAATATCCGGTATCAAAGGCACTAGACGAGGTTGACGCCGTCATGAAAAAGCTCCTCGATATCGATCAAGAGATGCGCTCTCATGAAGAAACGTTGAGCAACCTCCACCAAGCCCTTATGCGTGGAGAAGTCGTGGTATGCCATCATGTTTCTGTCTCTTCCTTCATTTAATAATTCCTTCTACAGGAAAACGTGCTTGGGACGTATGAAAGCGAAGTAAAGCGGCGGGTGGATGAACACGAGAACAAGACCACGCGCCAAAAGTATGCTTCCATTAATACATACGTGGAATTCAAACAAGGGATATATGTTTGTTGATCGTACCACTCCACACGACATCAGTTGACACGAGGCGCTTAGGAGGTGCAAAATCCCGGCGGAGCGATCCCTCCCATCAACGATCTGGTTCCGAGAGGTTTGTCTTGGAAAATACGACATATGACTTGGTTAACAATGTTCCACAGAGGACGGTGACCCCAGCGACGACGACGACGAACTAGAGGTTGGTGGCGTCAACCAGGACTACAAATGCCCCATTACCCTCATGGTCTTGGAGGATCCGATGACCTCGTACGTGTTATGCGTCCTCCGCCGGGAGATTGCCTGAGTACCCTCCCACAAACAGCACGGCTTGCGGACACTCTTATTCCCGTGCAGCTATTCAAGAGTTCTTGAAGAGGGCGGGAAAAGTTGGAAAGTCCTGCCCAGCGTCTGGTTGTAACAAACGGATCACAATGGACCACCTCGAAGTTGACAAGGAGTTAGCAAAGAGGATAAAGATTGCAGCGAGGAGACAAAGAATACAGCAAGAGGAGAGTCAGGACGACGACGACGAAGTGGTAGAGTAAATCATGCTGTGGTTATTGAGGTACTATATACCCGTGTAATGTGAGCATGCTTGCCACCGAGCCTCTTCACTATAGTACTAACACATTAGCGGGCCATACCTGGGTCGTGTACTTGTCTCCATGCAAACTGTATACATATATTCAATAACCTATGTGAGTGACCCACAAAACTAAGACGAGCTTCAATCTGGCAACTCGACCAGTCCCCCCGCTTCTCTCACCCTTCGTTCCCTATCCCTATTATTCCTCACGACTTTTTCGATCTCGCACCCCAACGCCCAACACCATGCATCCCGTTCTGCCTTGCTCCTCGTCCTGAACACGACCAGCTTGTGGCTCCCCTTTGAAAGACGAGGTACAGGCGCCATAGGCTGGAACCCACCCGCGGGTGCGTTCGGTCGATTCCCCCCAAACCCAGCCGACAACGACTTGCGATACCAGATCACAAACAGCTCGTCTTCTTCCCGTTCGTCCGTCTCGAGGCCATCGTGGTACCGTCGTGGCAGGTTGGGTGATTCAGGACTGTACTCAGTCGGTCGGAGAGCGAGCGCGGCAAAGTATCCCGAACAGACGTATGCGTCGAGCAGCCCGATCTCTTTCGAGTTGCGATGATGCAGAGCCGAGGTTGGAGACACGTTGAACTTGATAAGTCGGCCGGGTACGAGGAACAGTTGCACGAGTCTAGAAAAATAAAATAAAATAAACAAGAATTCGATGACGGTATTGGAGGATCATTGTGTGAGGAAGGAATGCACAGAGCACTGACTTGTATTGTCCCCTCAACCCTTCTCTCGTGAACACTCTGCCAGCTTTGACGATGCTCCTACATGCATTCAGTGGACACCAGTTGTACAGTGACGTCAGCACGGGTGATTCAGAGTTCATGGGTGGTTCCGGCGGGGTTGGGCGCTCCATGCCGTGTGTGCACTTTACCGTGCGTGGTGTCAGTCGCGCACGAGTACTCGCCGCAAACGCAGCGTCCATCTCATCCTTGACATCTACACGATGGCGCCGGGACCAGTACGTGATAAGGGCGCGGAACCTCGTCACCCATTCAACGCAGTCGTGCGCTGAATGTGCCTATCATAGGAGTAATTAGTGTGATGGCATCCACAACATGCATGTGCCTACATGAAACGCACCTCGAACCGTATGACTGGACCAGAAGCAAGGACAACATCGAATGCTCGTCTGAGGTGCAGCTCTACTCTATCGTGTACATGAGCGTGCCCTTGATGTCCACCCGTGTCGCGAGCATCCACTGCATCATGCGCGACATGTTCACCATCGTCCTGGGACAGCGGGTGATAGGCTCTCTTCACGGTGCGGATGCTTTTGAGGTCCACCGTCCCGTGCGCAGTGTGAATCTGCCCTGCACCTCTCCAAACCTCGCTCTCAAAAAGATTCTGGCCATATTCCTCCACACCTGGTTTTAATCCTGACGCCAGACGCGAGAGGTGCGCGCTCGGCGGAAGCGGCGGATTTGCGTCTGATGGTAACAAGGAAAATAAGTTGCCACCGTGCGTCACGAGATATACTTGTTGACGACTTTGCTGCCTGATACGGTCGACATAACCTTCGATAGCAGGTGGTTCAACCATCTTCTTGCCGGCCTGAAGGCGAACAAAATCCGGGAAATGTTCCGCAGTGCGCAACTCGAGGTGAGCTGGCCTCAGTCCCTGAGAAGTCGATGGGATATATATCAGGCCACCCATACAGAAGAAGTGGGACCAGCGGCCGAACCTGCCAAAGAGACAATCCAGAAAGAACGGCCCATGGCCGCGCATTTCCCTCGATGTCTTGTTCCTGCCACACCCAATCGAGTTGCCCGCCAAATCTCCATGCGAGCGCCAACTTCTTTCCTGCCCCTAGTTCACGCTCTATAATGGTCTTCCAGTTTTCCGATACCGAGCCGGAGGATCCGTGTTCAGAGGAGAGTGAACGTTGTACCAGGTCAATAATATTTTTGTGACTGAAGGTATCATACACTTCGTTGATGTTGAAGACTTCGGGCGCCGGAACGTCGATGCGAATGCGCACATCAACATCAGGGCAACGAATCTCGACGGAAGGGGAAATACTTCCCCCGAGACGACGCCTACCGGGGTGTTGTTAAAGCAAGATGCAGTCAGTTGACCTGACAATACTCACCAGAGGTGCCATAACCAATCGCGCGCTCTGGATCGGCTCTTGACTTTGAAGACAAATACATTCGTACCTTCCTTTGAAAGTTGAAAGAATATGTGTGATCTCGAACGTCGTTCTCGGACGGGCGTCGGGGGGCACAATACGCAGAAGGTGAGGTCGACAAAAGAGTACAAGGAAACTGAGGTTCGTTCCGAATCCAAAGGGATTAGGAAGGCGAGGTGCTTGTGCCCCGTGATATATTCTTTCCCCGGAATGGTCTGTTCGAATTTATTAACGTGAAACTGGAATTGAGATGTAAAGACATACATAATCTTCATACAACTCTAGCATGTCCCTCCTCCAAACGACCAAAAATTCCATGCAGTCTTCATGACGCAAGTGGGTCGTTTGGCGGTTGTAAGTTTCGTCGAAATGACTTGAATGGGATTCTGACTTGGTATAACACACCCTGACAAGCATTCTATCTTGGATACTATCAAAGGCGTGACACAGATCTCGAACAGGTTCCACAAACCTCGGAGGAAGATATCACCGGAAGCCTCCTGTGAGGGGGTTGCTTCCCCAGTCGCTCCGGCGCTGCACTCAACGATTTCACTTCCCGTCCTTGCAAGGACAGCAGCTGGAGAGACGGGTCCTTCGTCAGCCTGTTCACCCCCCGAAGGCAGTCTCCTGCCGTCACTAAGGGAGGGTTGGCTCTCCTTTGGCGGCAGCGGCACCTTGCGCTTGGCATCCCGGTCTAGAAGGGAAACGCCGCGATGTTTGGTTCTGGGTTCACTGGATGAGGTCCCCGCAGGATGCTTTAATATAGACTTAGGAGCATCGCTCCCTTGTGGCACATGATCGATTGGAAACGAGGGTGCAGAAGCCGTCGCGAGGAGCGGGGAACCAGAAGAAAAGGCGGATAATTCCCCACCGTGTTGCTCGGGAAGACTAGCGGTCGAAGACGAGCCCTGTAGTGACGGCGGCGACAAATGTGATCGTGCGGTCCAGTATGAGCGCGGACCTATGGACGAGAGCGCCGTCGTCGACGCATAAGGCACATGCGACTCCTGTTGCGGCGCCCCGGGGACAACCGAGGACGCAGTAGGAGTTGATGCATGGTTGTCGAGCACGTTCACGCCAAGGATGCTCCCAACCTCAAAGGTGTTTCCCACCCAGTGCGTGACACTAGGAGGACGGTGCGAGTTGTGTTGTAGAAAACGCGTCCAGGGACATTCTTGCCACCGTTTCATCAGTTCCTCGCGCATGTTTTCGCGTGCATCTTCGTCCCAGTCTTGCGCTCTACCACCTTGGCGCAGGAAGAAAGCGTGCGCGTTGCGATCCAAGACATCACGCACGGTAGAAGCATAGGAAGCGTCAGAGGATTCGTTGACATTCCCTGTGACCTGTACCATCTCGTACATGACAGGCAACAGCTTGTGCGGCAAGGGTCCGATGAAGAGACGGCGGGCGCTGTGACCCCATGACGGTGCGCCTGCAGTGTCTGAGGTGCGCGGAGGGGAGACAGCCATCTATGCTTGGATGTCGAGCGGTACTAGACGGTCGATGGACTCACGGAAGAGCTTGTGCTAGTGGCAAACATGGCCGTGACGTCACAACTTTGAACTGGCTCAAGTGGGACACCAAGCGAGGCAACGGTCAAACAAATATTACCATGGTCCGCAGACCGTCGTGTTACTATTACGGAGCGGTGATGCTGATCTATGCGATTAAATAGGACGACAAAGTACTAGTGAATGTCGTGCCACGACTCAATGCTTTATTTCCGACGCCTTGGTCCCCCGCGAGAGTATGTCGTGCGACTCCTGGACGAACTGCTCCGCTTCGCATCTCTCAAACCTACGAAATAGTCAATGTCCGCAAAGCGCCACCTAGAACGGAAATACGTACCCTATCTTTTTGCCCTTGACGAACATATCGGGCTCACGGAACGCAAACGGGCTCACGTCTTTGGAAGGGTTAAGATTGGCCAGGCTATGATTGACAAACCGGTGTGTTGACTCGTCGCTGCGGACGGCGTATATGACATCAAGAAGCTTCGCATCTGGAGCAAGTCGCCAATAGTCGATGGCGATCGCCGGCGCCGGCATGTCAGCCCATTTTTGCAGGTGGCCAGCTTCGATCTCCTCGATGCATCGCGTACTTGTGACAAACGGATTAGAAAGTTGAGAATCGCCTCGTGAAAACGGCACCTACTATGTCATCACGGCCTCTTCCTCCAAGTGTCCCACGAATCTGTGACACAATCGAGGGGACACCACGTAGGCGAGGACTGAGGACGGTGGTGAGACAAAGCCGCGAGGCCACGAGGCGTACGTACAAAAGATATTGAAAAAAACGCCTTGTGCACCAAGAACCAGTGCACGGAAAAACAGAGTGGGTTGTTTGAGCGTCATGAAAGTCCTTCACGGTATACATGCATCAGCAATCAACTCTGAGGAAAGAGAAAAATGACTACATACATCAAGTGCATCCGCTCATTCTCTGCTTCTTCGAGCAACGTGTGAATCCACCCTGAATCACGTCGCTAAAGGTATTGTAGTTAGCCTTCCGAGATGAGACCAGAGGTTGGCCGTCTACCATGAGTCTGAGACTGTCAAGATGCCTGAGCATGGCAGCAACCATACCAGGTACTCCAGCAATTGTTTCCAGAAACAAGATTCGTGACAACCAAGCCGCTTCTCCAAGGATGTAACCCTTTTCTTTGAGCTCTTCTGTGGTCATATTATGATCACGAGGAAGCGGTTTGTGCTTGTATCCCGCAACGAGATCAAAAGCCCATCTAACCCGCGATGTTCAGTACGAGATCGACGACCGAGACCGTGAAAACGAACCTCGCTAGCTTGACGAAATTATAAGCCATGCTATCAGAGATTGTCTTTGTCTCTCTGTGGAGGACCTACGCGTGGAGTGTCAGCCATCGAATACGAAGGCCAGAATGGCAAAGAGACGGAATGGACCTCTACAGATCTCATCTCTTCCTGGGAGTAAACCGGGTGGAATAGAACCCAGTCCCCGCGTACTTCCCGAGGCACTGTGCTAACCGCATCGACCTGGGTCAACGCCAACTGGGATGCCTTTTTATCCTCTGTCGTGAAGTTAGAATCGATCTTGCGTGCATGATATGGAACGACGATTTACCCCGATGGAACCCCTCTGTGCCAACGTCCGCCTGTTCGCTGGGACGCTTTTTGAGCAACGAGTTGTGATCGGTTGTCCCGGTATGGAAGCGCCCGGCGAGCCGAGGGGAAACATGGAGCTGGGGGGTACTTGAATAGGCACACCGGACGAGAGCAGAGCGGGTAGCGATCCTGGCCAAAGTGGACATGAGTGAATTATAGCGACGACTTGGTAGGTCAACGGTGCGCCTTTAAGCCACCAACAGCCCGAAGAATCCCGATAGCCACCTCCGGGATGTGCCGCTGTCGAGCGGTGCGGAGGAATTGTCATCGCCAACTTGGGGCCGTGGTATGGACATCGCTGGGACTTGGAATGAGCGCTGCAGCAACTCGGCCATCAGCGCTTTGGCGCTCATCGAGTCATCAGGTTCGGCGGCCTATACCTCTCTCACGTGATGTTGGCTAGGTCTTGATCACGTGATCCATTCAGATATGGGTTTACCCCTGTGGGCTTGAACGTTGTGTGCGCTGGCCTGGTGTATCATGGACGGATTATCTGCGCCTAAAAGCAGCGTACCCACTTTGGAATAGTAGATCTGTAGTATCACGATTCAGGTCAGGTTAATGGGCACGATATACTGGACTGGGGCGAGTGTCGGCGATGCTTGCTCCATCTGGGTGTTTCAGACCATCGAGCTACGACCCGAATGGTGGCGGTGTAATATTTCAATTGAAAACAACCAATCGAGGGTGTCCTTCGACATCATGCGTAGTCGATATTTGACGACGAAACACGCGCATCAGAATGGAAGACCTGATATTCAGGGGTGGTTGTAAGCATCTAGAAGGCGAGTGATCAATAGGGCAAACAAGAGGCTGTGCGCGAATAGTGGAACAAGAGATATGCGGCGAATTGGACAGGGCCCGTAAGATGGCGACCTCTGGCCAGGTTACTGACAGGGACAGAGGGGCAAGTCTTGTGTCATGGCAGACAGCCAAGAGGATTGCGTGGCAGTCGAGTTCACACAGTCATTCGAGTTTTTCGATCGGATCATGAACGAGGTGAGGCAGGTAGATATTGGCGATCTGATATGAAGAGAGGACATGATGCATGAGGCTACTGAGAAGAAGAGAGTAAATGCGACAAGCGACCTCGCGATTGGAAAGAGCCTGGCAACGAATCTGGGAGAGACGGCAGTGCGGGGTGAGAGCTGCGTCGGGGGTGGTGTGAGAAAGGGGGACGGAAACAGATATGAGTGGGAAGTAAACGAGATGGACGGTTCATTGCCGGAGAAGCACAGGGAGGAGCACATGGGGAAGAGGCCGAGAGAGCCACATGATCGTGCAGCAGAACATGTTGAAAGTGGAGTAAAGAGAAGAATACCACGATCATTGAAGAGTGAGAACATGAGACATTCATCTCCGAGGTCGAGGAAGGCGAGAGGGCCCGTAAAGGTATGATAATAGGGAGGTCACTATGACGAGGGACGGCACGCGCTGAAGACAAGGAGAAAGTTGTCGGCCGGATTGGGAGGGGGGGCGCAGGAGAGAATCTGAGGAATCTGAACGGGATCTTGGGTACCCGGACGGCAGCAACGAGGAGGGAGAGACGCCCAGAGGACAGCGCGCAGAGGACGATCGGATTTCTGGGTGAGATATAAAACCTGGAGAGAGACGGCCCTGGCACAACCCTGGCACGTCTTTTCGACCACGACTTGACGCTGGAAAACACCAGCAGATGTGTCACATCGGGTCCGATGGACAACGTCGCACAGTACGGTCCTGCCAATCCCCTCCCAGTCTACCCCGCCCCATCCTCTCCCGACAATCACAACCCGGCTCCGTCCCAGAACCCAAACCCTCCCTGGCTCCCCAAACAGCAACACTCCCCGACCGACAACGTCTTCTCTGCCCAGGACAACGACCCGTACGCCTCCCCCGCACCCTACACACCCGACCATCCCTACCCCCCCTACCCGCAATC
>QGOH01001869.1:0-29803 GCA_003313155.1 Boletus sp. MG95
GCTGGTCCACGGACATTCTTTGGAGCTTGGGCATTCGCCCTGGTCGCTGCAGATCGCATACGAGAAGATGTGTCGTCGTCCTCTTCTTCATCAGAACTATCACACCGATCCTGACCACTTTCTCCACTTTGGAGGGGACGTTCAGGGGGGTCGATAGCTCCACACAACATTAGGATGGCCTCGAGTTCTTCTCGGATGAGTGAATAGTGGCAAGGCATCGGAAAAGCTGGCGTACCTTCAAGACGCCTTTCGCGATCAGCACCCCAAGCTACAAGCTGGTTTCTGATTTCCCCTTTCCGATAAATGATAAGCATTGGGATGCGGCTGTCGGGTAGGTCTGCTATGCATTTGTTGCCGACGATGGACACAAATTTGGTTCGCGGGTATCGCGCAGCTAATTCTCGGACATGATTAAATGTACGATCACTTCGCGGAATACTACGACACATCTGAGATTGGCCGAGTATGCGACATGGTGTTTGAGAGGATTGCTCACCCATCTTTGTAAAGAAAACATATCACCCCTGTGCCCTTCTCGTCTTCATCGTCCTCTTCGCCGGTCTTGCTTTCCTCCGTGACCTCCCTCGTGTAATCCTCCCTGCCGATCGGATATACCCTCCCAAAGCGGGCACGCTTCACTGCCTTCCGCTCCCCAGCCAGCCGCTGGCGGCGGAATGCATCCACTGTTCGCTGCAGGTCATCGTCTGCGACATCCTCCCCTAGCTCACGTAGCTCGTCCGCGGTGAGATCCGCCAGGGCCTCGTGGAGTGTTGGTGACGCAGGGGGTGACGCGATCGGGGATGTCTCTCGGGGTGGGAGGATGCCATGCTTGCGCAGGGCGTCGTTGCTGGGGACGATGAGTGTGTATGAGGGTCGACAAGGAAAGTGTTTCTCGTGCTCACAATTCCGTGTCTTCGTTTGGGTTGACCGCCATGTTATGCTACCGAGATGAAGCTGCCGCGCACCCACAGTGAATCAGTGGCGGAGCGGGAATGGCTGTAATAGGAAGGCTGTATTCAGGATTCTTGACTGTGACGCGGACTTGAATGATGACCTCCGTTGGAAAATTCTCCTGCTCTGCCCGCTTCGAGATGTACATCTCTGTCTGATCTCTCAGCAGGCGTCTCCGATACATCGTTTACTTGATGACAGTGACGACCGTCGGCACGACGACTGCGACGACGACTCAGGGTCACACCGTCACTGTCAATGAAACCATTCTCCCGCGCAAGTACCAAGAGGAAATATTTCGGCGGGCGCAGGAACACAATATCATCGCTGCCCTCGACACGGGGAGTGGAAAAACCCTAATCAGCATCCTTCTCATCAAATGGGTCGTTTTACAGCCGAGCGCTATCGGCAAAGTCGTCGTATTTCTCGTCCCAAAGGTTGCCCTGGTAGAACAACAAGCGGAATTTATTGCTTCTCAGACCCCTTTGAGGGTGCGAAAGTTTCACGGAAGCCTGGATTTGGAGCTCTCGGATAGGGCAAATTGGAGAAGTTCGTTTGAGAAAGCAGATGTGGTCGTAATGACAGGTGAGGTCACATCAGCTACTGGGTCTCATTGAGGTGTTGTTTCTCAACGATGCTTGTAGCTCAGATATTCCTCAATGTCCTCACACATTCACATTGGAGCATCGACAAAGTGTGCATCCTTCTCAATTCTTGTTGACGTTCTGCTAACCTGTCGTCCTAGGTTTCGTTGATCATCTTCGATGAGTGTCACCACACGCGCAAGAACCATGCTTACAATGGCATAATGCGCGAATACTTTCAGGCTCATCCCACTGAGCGTCCAAAAGTATTTGGCATGACGGCGTCGCCTATCTGGAATCCCAAGGACGCGGAAGGGTCTTTGTTGACTTTAGAGAAGAACCTGGATGCCACAGTAATCGCCGTGCGTGAACACGTGTCCGAACTGCTTGAAAGCTCGCCGCGGCCTGTAGAAGTGCGTACTTTTATTACTTCCCATCCATCGTTGGAACGAATGCCTATATACTCGCTGTAGATGATTAAAGAATACTTTCCTCCCCCTGATAACTATCTCTATCTAAACCCGGGTCTTTGGGATACCCTGTCACTCTTCCAATCCGACAATGTTGACATTTCGTGGGACAAATTACATATGAAGTACCATGTCACTCGGAACAGCCTCGGTCCCTACTCCGCAGACCTCTTTATATATCATGAGGTTCGTACACGAGTCAATCAACTTCTGCTAGAGTTTGATGCTCTCGATGATCGCATTGTCAATCCCTTCGATGTCCGAGAAGATGGTATGGATATCGACGATCTCCACACACCACCGATCCCTGTTGCCCTTGAGCAAATTGATTCCATCCTTTCTGATTTCAAGCCATTTTTTGAAGACCCTTCCATTTCCCCACCTGCCGTGCCAATTCCTGTCCCGCTTGCCTGGTGTACTCCCAAGGTAAAGGCTCTCACTGAGGTCCTTCTTGCCTACCACACCCCAACATTCCACGGCATTGTCTTTGTAGAGCAGCGTCAAGTTGCTGCTTGCCTTGCCAAAATACTCTCCAAGGTCCCCGAACTGAGGGGCCACATTCGGTGCGCAGAGCTTGTCGGGCATGGCGGTGGACATGGCACACGGAGCAAGGGAGGCTCCAATGGGAATGTAGCGTCAGGGGTGAACGTGAAGGGCATGGGGTTGGCAAGGCAGCAAGATACAGTTAAGTCGTTCCGGAAGTCATACGAGGAAGGCGGTCTGAATCTGCGTATGTTTCTTCTCTGCACTTTCGTCCCGCATCGTTGATTCTCTCTGTCCAGTGGTTGCCACGTCTGTCGCTGAGGAAGGTTTAGATTTTCCGGTATGTCACCTGTACCTTCTGGCTTTTGGCGAGACTTTGATAATGCTGGCATTGGTAGGCGTGTGACCTTGTTATACGCTTTGACCCGCTCCATCACATGGTTGGGTACGTCCAGTCCAGAGGACGGGCCCGGACTAAAACTTCTACCTTTGTTATCATGGCACAAGTGGGCCATACGTCGCATCTCGACCGTTACAAGACTTTCCAAGAAATCGAGCCCG
The DNA here is from genome assembly GCA_003313155.1 of Boletus sp. MG95. Taxonomy (NCBI): domain Eukaryota; kingdom Fungi; phylum Basidiomycota; class Agaricomycetes; order Boletales; family Boletaceae; genus Boletus; species Boletus sp. MG95. The sequence goes on from QGOH01001869.1 coordinate 3,050, forward strand.
AACTCAGGAAAGTGTACCAATCTCGGGAAAATCCCTCTTGTCTTGCTTCACCAGAATCGTCATCAGACTCCGAGGAGGGTGAGTTAGAAGAAGACGATCCCGAGGATCTTGCCGCGCGTGAACGATACATCGTTCCATCTACTGGGGCGGTGCTCACCTATGGTTCTGCCATCGGGCTGGTCAACTATCTATGTTCCCTAATTCCACATGACGCCTACACTCCCCCCCCAATGCCGAAGTATAGCGGCGACTACGCCTCTGTTTTAGAACTCCCATCAAGCCTCCCTCTCCCGATCGACCACCTCATATATCGAGGCCCTACGCGGAATTCAAAGCGCGAAGCGAAACGGGCAGTTGCATTCATGGCTGTCAAGGCTCTTCACAAACTCGACGTCTTCGACGATTACCTCCTTCCCTCGACGGGTTCCAAGGGGAAGAGTGATTACGATGCCGATGGTTGCAAGCTTCCTGATGTCTCGGAAATTCCGGATATCATGGACGTTTTTGTACAAGATCCGTGGACACTGGGTCCAAGACTGCGAATCCATGTCATCTCAATCGATGGAGAAGATTCTGCCGGGCTCGTCACTGGCACCGAGTTGCCAGCACTTGAGCTCTCCAGCGAGGGTTGTACCATAACCATGCGCTGTACAGATGAACTTACATTTCGCCCCGAGGAGGAGTGGGAAAAAATCCGCATGCTTGAAGAATACACAAAGATGGGCATCTGGTTCTGTATCTCCGGGCGTCCAATCCCGCTGCCTATCACATGCTTCCTCGTTCCCCTCACGGAGCATAATTGCATCGATTTCGAGGCGGTGAAACGCGTCGTTGACGAGCCATACGGCACATATAACTGGAAAGGAATCACCGAAAAGGACTTCGATAAAAAAATGGTTATGAACTGTAATCTCTATGGCCGTGCTCAGATTCTTCACAACATAAGATACGATCTCACCGCGTTGTCTGTACCACCTCCGGGCTCGCGCGAGGCTCCGTGTGCGACGTACCAAGAATATTTCGTGCAAAAGTGGAGTCGGAAGAACCGCGAAGCATTCGTTCCGACTGATTGTCCACTTATTGAGATCCACAGTCTTCCTCGCGCTCCCTCTGGTCTTTATCGTCCAGCATCTAGACAGCAAAATGTTGACAAATACAAACGCCACACTGCACCCGTCGGGTCAATCGTACCGCAGGGAGCGTGCAGGGTTGTCCACTTTTCCAGGCCGGTCTACCGCACGTTCATATTCCTTCCCCGGATTTGTAGGCGCGCAACGGATCTTTATCGGGCGAGAGAAGAGCGTCTACAGCTTGGGTTACCCCCGATCGATGATGACCTTCTTATCGAGGGATCTACTCTCCCCACCACAAATGCGATATGGAACAACCAACGTTTGGAGACATTGGGAGACTCTGTGCTCAAAGTCACGTGCACAGTCCACATCATGAACAAGTTCCCCCACCGGCATGAAGGGCAGCTTTCTCAACTCCGTCAGAGCAGTATTTCGAATCGCACTTTGTTGGCGCGTGCCAAGGAGATTGGGCTCGAGCGGTTTCTCACAGCCGAAGCTCAAAGCCTACATGCATGGAGATATACAATACCCGAGGAGTCGGATGTAGTAGATTGCCTAACGCAAGCGAAGCACACGGTACGCAGAGAGTATCCTCGTCGAAGCTTGCAAGATTGTATGGAGGCGACTCTTGGAGCAGCATTCCTGACTGGGGGCATTAACATGGCATTGCGGGCTGGTGACGCATTGGGGTTATCGATGGGGGGTGCTCTCCCATGGTCACTTCGCTACTCGCGACCCCCAGAGCCATCCCTCATACCGCCAATATTTGCGGATTTGCAAGCTCTGATGGGATACGAATTCCATTGTGGCGAATTACTCGTCGAGGCGATCACACACCCATCGTTTACTACGTCGGCGGGATCATCATATCAACGTCTGGAGTTCCTCGGTGATGGTAAAGTTGACCCTACCGGAACAGCCTATCCTGATGCTCACTTGGAGTTTAGCTGTGATTGATCTAGTCATAATGTGCCATCTTTTCCGAAAGTTTCCAGATGCCACATCTGGTCAACTCTCCGCCGCTCGTTCCCGTGCCGTCTGCGGACCCACTCTCGCATCCGTCGCTGTCAACCGTCTTGGGCTACACAAGTATCTACTCATCAACAATGTCGAACTTAGCACCGCAATTACTCGACACGTGCCCCTCCTCGAGACACTCTCGCCCGAAGATGCAATTTTAAAGGGATGGAAATACGATCCCCCAAAGGCACTGAGTGACGTGTTGGAGAGCCTTGTGGGGGCGGTACTTGTGGACACTGCATACAACTTCGAAAAGACTGCTTCAGTTGTTGAAGTGGTGATGAGTGATGTGTTGGAAGTACTGACCACCACCCTTCCGAGAGACCCGGTGTCGGAGTTGATGGTTTGGGCTGCAACAGAAGGTTGCAAGAGGATTGCATTCCAGCAAGTACCTCATAGCCATTCTTTGACAAGAGCTGACAACTATTCCCTCTCTCCCTGTAGAAAAAGTCAGAGTAATGCAGAGCTCCGACGAAACGATAGCATTTCGGTCATTGTTCACGACGTCGTCATCGCGGGTCCTATTACGGCAAGCAACCTTTCATTGTCAAAAGGTCTTGCTGCTGAACGGGCACGTGCTATCTTGGGTGATCCAAGCCACGAGATGAACCTTGTCCGATTGTGTGATTGTCGGAGGGTAGTCGAGGAACGGATGGACATATGCTCCGAACCTCCGGTTGACCAGACAAGCCAAAAGGTTACGGACGAGACTGAAGAAGGTTTCGCATCTATCGCACAGCAGAGGCTAGAGGAAGACTATATTCCCCCCGTCGACACCGTAGAGGAAGTGGAGGACGAGCCCGACGATGAAATGGTTCCGACCACAAATTGAGATGGGTGCCATCCGTTTTGGAGGTGGGCTAACCAGGATTCTTGGGATGAACTGCTGGCGACCCTTTGCTACATTGCGAATGGTTGTTAGCGGTTGTTTCCACGTTTCTTGCACCTCTTTCCAATCTCACTGCATTCTCAACTCATGATGCTGCGGCATGCGTCCCAATATTTTGGCTCCCAACCCAAACATTGAATTTTGCTCCTATGTAGGCGTAATGTGCCGCGCAAGTTGAACTGTATCGACCTGGGTAACTCTGCAACATTTGTCTATGTACACTATCCATCCTTGCAAATATATCTGAGTCAAGTTTAATCCATTTGTTTATCTTGCAGTGGCACGGTCGATTGCCAAACAGGGCCAAACAACTTTCGCTCAATACATCGAAGTCACTCTCATTCTTTAGAACTTATTTCTACCGTCTCACCTTCTGGCGTGATACACGACCATGGGAGACAAGTACCCTTCGTTGTTCCGTATGGTTCAGATGCTGAATGTATTTTCCGATACTAACATAACAGTCTAGGTTCGGAACAGATGAGCTTGGTACAGCTCTATATACCAACCGAAGTAGCCCACGATACAGTTGCTGAGCTTGGAGAGCTCGGGAACGTCCAGTTCAAGGATGTTCGTGTCACAATAATCCTTCTTTGATAATCAGTTCATGGCCTCTTTCGTCAGTTGAACCCAACCGTCAACCCGTTCCAGCGCTCCTTCGTCGGTGAAATCAGGAAATTCGAGGACATGGCCCGTCGTGTTCGTTTCTTCATTTCTCAGATCGAGAAGGAAAAGGACGTGGTACCGATCCGTCCTCTTTACGACTCAGCACCTCTTGTTACTGTCGGACCGAGTGCTGCGCACAACATCGACGAGCTCGGCGTCACGCTAGCAGAGCACGAGACCAGGCTTTCACAAATGAATGAGAGTTACAAGCTGCTCAGCGAGCGTACCAAAGAACTCATTGAGGCACGCCATGTCTTGAGGGAGACAGCGGGCTTCTTTGACAAGGCAAGTCAACTGGATGATACCCTGCATTACACTCACTCGTCGTAAAGGCCGAAACGCAGCAGACAGATATCAGGACCTCCTTTGATGATAGTTCAGTGCCTCTTCTCCAACATGATGATCGCGAAAACCAATATTCGTCGACGGTCCAGTTCGATTTGGAGTATGTTCATCTTCTTCGCATCCATTTTTTTTTGTTGAAACCTTGCTCCAGGTTCGTTGCGGGGACTATCGATAGAGTCCGTATCCCAACATTCGAGCGTGTGCTTTGGCGTGTGTTGAGAGGCAACCTTTATATGAACCATACCGACATCACAGAACCGTTTGTTGATCCTGCAACCGGCTCTGAGACACGCAAAAACGTGTTCATTATTTTTGCGCATGGTGACGCGTTACTCGCAAAGATTCGCAAGGTCGCCGAATCGATGGGTGCTACTTTGTATCCCATCGACGCTAATGCCGATAAGCGTTCCGACTCGCTTCGTGAGGTCACCGCTCGCCTAGAGGATCTTCAAACTATCCTCTACAACACCGGAGCCAATAGGCGCATCGAGCTTGTGACAATCGGGGAGAATCTCGCGCGGTGGGAAGATGTTGTCCGGAAAGAAAAAGTGATCTACGAGACGATGAATCTCTTCAACTATGACGTGCGAAGGAAGACTTTGGTAGCTGAGGGGTGGTGTCCGACAAGAGATATTTCCCAGATACAAATTGCCCTTGGACATGCTACGGTACGTTTTTCCGCGTCATTGTGGCAGTCAGTTAATTTGCTTTCTAGGAGGAATCTGGGACTGGCGTTGTGCCGATCTTATATGAGCTCCGCACCAACAAAACGCCACCTACGTTCAACAGGACAAACAAATTCACGGAAGGATTCCAGAGTATCATGGACAGTTATGGAATTGCCACCTACCAAGAAGTTAATCCCGGCTTGTTTGCCATCATCACCTTCCCCTTCCTGTTCGCCGTGATGTTTGGTGACATCGGTCATGGTTTGATCATCCTATTTGCCGCTCTGTACATGATCATGAACGAGAGGAAGTGGGCGAAGGGTGGTCTCGGAGAGGTGAATGATAAGTTTGAAAAACTGATCCTGACTCACTTTCCCGCTTCAGATCACAGCGCTATTCTTCTTGTAAGTCACAATGGAGCATCGTAGAGCGGAGCAGGACGTGCTAACATGCATCCAGCGGGCGATACATCATTCTTATGATGGGGCTGTTCTCGGTTTACACCGGCCTCATGTACAATGACATATTCTCCAAGTCCCTTCACATTTGGCACTCTGGATGGGACATCCCAGAAGGAAACGGGACTGTCCATGGTGTCTCGAATGGACACGTTTACCCATTCGGCTTGGATCCAACCTGGCATGGTGCAGATAACGGTCTGGTTTTTACGAATTCATATAAGATGAAGATGGCGATCATTCTTGGGGTGATCCATGTGTGTTCCTCGCTGGTTTCATTGTATAACCTAGATTGACGCAATTTCAGATGACATTTGCGTTGTGCCTACAACTCCCCAATCACATCAAGTTCAAGCGCCCGTTGGACATTTACGCCAATTTCATTCCTCAAATGATCTTCCTCCAGTCGATTTTTGGATACCTAGTCATCTGCATCCTCTACAAGTGGACAATTGATTGGTCCAATGCCACGACAGAGCCCCCATCGTTATTAAATATGCTGATTGGGATGTTCTTATCCCCTGGATCAGTCGACCCAAGAAGTCAATTATATCCCGGACAAGGATTCATACAGGTTGTCCTGCTTCTACTCGCCGTCGTCTGTGTTCCTTGGATGCTATGTATGAAGCCATACTTCCTCTGGAAGGAGATGCAGAAGATTCAGGGTCAAGGGTATGTGGGGCTTAGCCATCATGATGGTGCCCGCGAGAGCGCCGACGAGGCTCTGGAAATTGAGGAAGAAGGTAATGCACGGGTTATCGTTGAAGAAATGGAAGAAGAGCATGTAAGTGACTCGTTCCTCTTTGGGTGTTGTGATGCCGATAGATCTTATCAGGAACAGCACGACTTTGGGGAGGTTGTCATTCATCAGATCATCCATACTATTGAATTCTGCCTCGGTTGCATCTCACATACAGCTTCGTACCTGCGGTTGTGGGCGCTCTCCTTGGCCCACGCTCAATTATCCGAAGTTTTGTGGAGCATGACACTGGAAGGTGTGCTAGGAATGGAGGGGATCATTGGGATCATCGCAATCATACTCGCGGTCGTGATGTGGTTCACGCTAACTGTGGCTGTTTTATGTCTCATGGAGGTGTGTCTCTTGATGAACATGCGTTCAGCGTCTGACCATGAGTCGATTTCGCCTAATACAGGGTCTTTCGGCGTTTTTGCATGCCCTCCGTCTCCACTGGGTTGAAGCGAACAGCAAGCACTTCGAAGGACAAGGATATGTACGTCTAGATTTTTGTTATCGACAACGTGTGAGGCACGTGCTGATGTATCTCCGAACAGGCTTTCACGCCCCTGAGCTTCGCGAAGTTGGGTGAGGGAGAATGACAGCCTAGAGCACATTTAATGGACGTGTTTTTCATGGAGTAGTAGCAGTCATTTTTACACAATTGAGGCTGTTCCGTTCAATCGAGGCACCTTCCGGCACGCTCTCCCCGCCTTGCACCGGTTTTGCCGCATTTTCACGCATTTTTTCAAAGTCCGAATGCGATCGCACTTATATATTTTACCGACGACTTATCGCTTCCTTACATCCCCGCTCTTTTTCTTTCCATTTCATTCTGCTCATACCGGTCGGTTGTCCTCGGTTGTCTTCACTCGTCTCCTAACCTCCTTCCAGGCATTATAGACTATAGAGCGTAATAGAGCGTCACTTGAACATAGAAGACAATTCACGTCTACCTCTATACCCTTCATAAGTACGTCCATGCACGGGTACCGTTTTCCCCCTCTCATCTCCCGCAGATTTTAGAAATGCCTGCTGTTACCGCAACCGTTCCCGCTGTTCCTTCTCCCGCCTCGCTCAAGGGCGTTGTCGACGGTCAAATCGACGTTGCTACCCTCTTCGTCTCGGACAAAGCTTCCCGTGGTGCTGCTGCGAAGGCTCTTGCTTCCGCTGTTCAAAGTAACGGACCTGCTGCCATCAGCGCAGTTGGTTTCACCGAGGCCGCTCTCAACGCCCTCTCTGACAAAAAGTCACCGGCCGCTCGCGAGGGCGCCGCTGATGCTGTTGTTGCGCTTGCAAAGGCTGGCGCAATAAAGGCTCTCGAGCCCAGTTTTATCGACTCGGGCCTTTATGCTGCCCTTATCGAAAGCTTCGCCGACAAGATGCCCGCCGCCCGCAACGCGGCAGTGGAAGCTGTCAGGGAGTTCGTTGCTACGATGAATCCCTGGGCTACTGCCCTTCTTCTTCCTGCTCTCCTCCACCAGATCAAAACGGCCGGGAAATGGCAGGTTAAGACCGGCGCCCTGGTTGTCTTGAACCAGCTTGTTGTCAGCGCTCCCGTCCAGACCGCTCGCCTCATGCCTGATATTGTCCCCGTCCTCTCTGAGGCTATCTGGGATACCAAAGCCGACGTGAAGAAAGCGGCTCGCGATTCGCTTGAAAAAGCCTGTGCTTTGGTCTCCAACAAGGATATCGAACGCTTTATTCCGGCTCTCATCAAAGCTCTGATTAACCCAGTCGAGGAGGTTCCCAACACCATTCAACTCCTGTCGGCCACTACATTTGTTTCTGAGGTAGATTCTGCTACGCTTTCTCTTATGGTCCCTCTGTTGTCTCGTGGTCTCAACGAGAAGCTCACCGCCACGAAACGCAAAGTTGCAGTGTAAGTTATTAATACGCCTATATGATCGCAACAAAGCTGATCATGTTTATGTTTAGCATCGTGGACAACATGTCAAAATTGGTTGACTCTCCGATCACCGTCCGCCCCTTCCTGCCTAAGCTCCTTCCGGGCCTTATTAAGGTTGAGACTGCGATTGGTGACCCTGAAGCACGTGGAGTCGTCGGCAAGGCAATTGCAACTCTTCGTCAAGTCGGTGAAGTCCCTGAGGGTGATGGAACCGATCTCCCTCCATTGAAGGTTGCCGAGCCTTCTCAGTTAACCTCAACCCTTTCTACTGTCTACAGGAAGCTGGGTGCGAGCGCTCCTGGGCTCACGGACGCTACTGTTGTATATGTGTCATGCCTCGCCACGAACTTGGTGAATGCCAAGAACTTCGATGTGCCAGAGTGGGGATCCCTTGCTCCCTACCTGTCCTTCGTCGCTCCCTCCCCTGACCCTGTCTCTGTCACGGGGGAATGGGTTGTCCGTTCGGCTTCTTCAGGCGATGATGACGACTACGTCCCCGAAGATGAGGAGGAAGGCGAAGACTTGTGCAACTGCCAATTCTCGCTCGCTTACGGTGCTAAGATCCTTCTCAACACAGCCACTCTTCGTCTCAAACGTGGCCACCGTTACGGTCTTTGCGGAAAGAACGGTACTGGCAAGTCTACCCTTATGCGTGCTATCACCAATGGTCAGGTGGAGGGTTTCCCCTCCCCCGACGAAGTTCGTACTTTCTACGTCGAGCACGATATCGACGGTAGTGAAGCTGACACTTCTGTCCTACAATTCATTTTGTCCGACAAACGTATCCTTGTTTCTGAAGCAGAGATCATCGAAACTCTCGCCTCTGTTGGTTTCAGCGACGAGCGCCAGAAGCATGCAATCGGTAGCTTGTCTGGAGGTTGGAAAATGAAGCTTGCTCTGGCCAGAGCAATTCTTTTCAAGGCCGACATTCTTCTGCTTGATGAGCCCACTAACCACTTGGATGTGGTAAACGTCGCGTGGCTCGAGAACTATCTCGTCTCATTGAAACACTGCACATCCAGTATGTATTTCCCCACTTCAAGTGATATGTTTACCAAATCTGTCCGTAGTCATCGTGTCTCATGACTCCAGCTTCCTCAACAACACCATCAGTGATGTGCTTCACCTCAACCGTTTCAAGCTTCGGAGGTACCGTGGTAATCTCGAGGCCTTTGTGAGGCAAGTTCCGGAGGCCAAGTCGTATTACACTCTAGAGGCTGCTGAGGACTATAAGTTCAAGCTTCCCGACCCTCCTCTCCTCGAGGGTGTCAAGACCAAGGAGAAGAGCTTGCTTAAAATGCGCAAGGTTGGCTTCCAGTACCCCTCGCAACCCGTCCAGCAATTGTACGACATCACTCTCCAAATCTCACTCTCTTCTCGTGTGGCTGTTCTCGGCCCTAACGGTTCTGGAAAGTCGACGCTGGTCAAACTTCTCACTGGAGAAATGGAACCCAACAAAGGTGGTGAAATTTGGAAGCACCCCAACTTGGTAATCGGCTATGTTGCCCAACATGCTTTCCACCACATCGACCACCATCTCGACAAGACGCCTCTGGAGTACATGCTTTGGCGTTACCAGACCGGTGAGGACTTGGAAGAAATGGGCAAGGCCAGTCGTCAAATTACCGAAGCCGAGACGCAGAAGATGAAGGATGGTGCTCTTTACATCCACGAGGGGCAAAAGAGACAGATCGACGAGATCATTGCCCGCAAGAAATTGAAGCAGTCGTACGAGTATGAGGTCTCTTTCAAGGGTCTCAGCTCCTCCGAGAACCTCTGGATCCCTCGTGATGACCTTGTTAAGCGTGGCTTTGAGAAGGTCAGTTCTGCCTCACTTGCTCCAACGTGATCTTGAAGTTTCTTCCCTTTCACAGAAAGTCTTGGAGGTCGACACGCGTGAAGCCCAACGCCTCGGTCTACTTCGTCCTCTCGTCCGTCGTGAGATCGAGAAACACTTTGCTGACTTCGGCTTGGAGGCCGAGTTCGTGTCTCATAACACTATGCGCGGCCTGTCTGGTGGGCAGAAAGTCAAGATCGTCCTTGGTGCCGCGACGTGGCGTCGTCCTCATGTCATCTGTTTGGATGAGCCTACCAGTATGTACATCTGCTCTGAAGCGAAAATTGGTTGCCTTATATTGTTGCAGACTACCTTGACCGTGAGTCGCTCGCTGCCCTGATTGAGGCCTTGAAGGTCTTCGAGGGTGGTGTTCTCGTTATAACCCACAACCGAGACTTCTCTGAGTCCCTTTGCACCGAGTAAATGCCACTCTGCATTACTGTGCATGACATTCTCTAATCGACATTCTTCAGGGTCTGGGCCATGCGCGATGGTCGTCTTGAGGCGTCCGGCCACAACTGGGTTGAAGGACAAGGATCCGGTCCCCGGATTGGCAAGAAGGAGGGAGAAGAGGAAGATCAGTATGATGCTATGGGCAACAAGATCGACAGCAAGAAGACCAAGAAACTCACTGCTTCTGAGCTTCGTAAGGTCAGGCCTGAATTGAATCTCGTCTGTCAGAATTCATGTTTGCTGACTGCGGTTTACCTATGCAGGCGAAGAAGGAGCGCATGGCACGCAAAAAAAGAGGCGAGGAGGTCACTGATGACGAGCTTTGAGCCGTGTTTCACTCGCCAGCGATTATTTATGTCTCGTGTGTGTTGTGCTACCGCCGCCTAGTCTGTTGTCGTTGTATCATGCCATCCTTGGCAGTGTAATCCTGGAATTTATGACTTTTAATGACCTCAATTGAAAATTTGTTGTATGTTGACCAATCCCAACTTGGCTGTGTTTGGACAGGAGACCGCAGCCATTATTCTTCCTCCCGACCACAACATGCCTTCCCTTGATGACCATAACTACTTGTATCCCAGAGACGTGGGCACGCAGCTTACGCCTAACGCTACGCAGAGAACGACTCTCATCGTTGCCGGCTGTTATATCATCGTAATAGCTATACTATGGTAAGCATCCGAATGGCTCTGAACCTAGTCCAGGGCACCTGACAGTCGCGTTCGAGGCATGTACCCCTGCTCAGCTGGATAAGTTCGTCCCCGTCCTGTATGGCGATCGTAGCTAATCTGCCCCTCTAGTTTATCCCTTCAAGTATGTCAAACGGGCATTATCGACCAGGTGGTTCAGTAGACTAACCCATTCCAAAGATTGCTCACGGTCGGTTTCCACGAGGTAAGTGTGATGCACCACCGCAGGGTTGTCCAAAAACCCATTTTCCATAGATGAGCCACGCGCTTGCCGGTATACTGACCTGTGCGACCATTCACTCCGTGGAGCTGGACCGTCAGTGACGCAACACCTATACGAGTTGACCGATGAGTACTCACCCTAGAATGCAGCTGACGAGGGGGGTGAAACTCGAATGTCTGGTGGTATACCCTGGATTACTCTACCTGCGGGATATCTTGGCTCTTCACTCATTGGAGCCTGTTTGATTGCATGTGGATTCGACACCAACGCAAGCAAAATCGCGTGTCTTGTTCTCGCCGCATTTTTCCTGATGACTTTATGGTGGGCCCGAAAGAATTGGTTGTATGTTTTGATGGTTTGCGTCGCGTTCGTCTGCATCCAGCTCACCTATATCTAGGACATGGGCTCTTATTCTCGGGATGACTGGCCTAATCGTTCTGTTCTGGTTTGTTGGAGGGGGCGTAGCCCTTCGATATTTTGTAAGGGTGATTCTTATTTGTTCGCGCCGATCCATTCAGGTTGTTCTCTAGGTCCTGTTCATTGGTGTCATGTCGGACTTGTACGTTCTTTGGGACGTGATTGGTAAGTCCAGGTTGATCTTCCACCCTAGTGGGTGTTAACAGTCAAATAGATGATACCATTGCGCGCAAAGTGAACAATTCGGATGCCTCTGCATTCGCCCGGATCTGCGGGTGCTTTCCATCCCAGGGTTCGTCTTCATGCTAGAAAAAATAGTTAACCGTGGTCTTTGAACGTCCCACAGTTTGGGGTGTCATCTGGCTTCTGATAGCATTCGTTTTCTTCGCTGCCGGGGTCCTCGTGGGGATCGCCGCCTTCAAGGTACCTGAATTGAGTCCTATTCTAAATGTGACGTTTTCTCATCGACAATGCAGCAATCGGCCGCTGAACAACAACAAGAATCGTCGGAATTCCTTCCTGTTCCAGGATCTAGCGCAGCGATGCCAGGGGCGACTGTGCCGACGTTCCTTCTCGCCGTCCTTACAAGTCTACTTTGGAGGCTTCTCGCTTGAATCATGATGCGGATTGGGATATATTGCAGTACCATGAAGTGTCCTGGACTCTGCATAGATATATCGTTCAATGTATTGTTTCCTGAATCTCCATAGTAGTGTATCCTATCACGGATTATCCCGTAGATGCTGTTATCGAAACACCGTAGGAATGACCTTGAATGGTATCGGTACAGTACCATCTGTAATTTCGACGGCGTGCACCGGCAATCGACACAATTTTACGAGACGTGGGTGAGATGGACATGACAAGAAAATAAACAATCTCGACGAGCCAGTTAACATGATTCAAAGCCCCTCCTCCGCCTTCATCTCTTGCGACCGCCGTAATCCCTTTCGTCCGAATTCATCCGTCTCCTATCCGGTGTTACAGACCGATTCCTATGACTGTCCCCGCGTCGACTCTCTCTTTCGTACCTCTCCTCTCTCCTCGGGTAGCCCCTGTCACGATCGCGCGAATCATCCCTCCGGTGCCGGTCCATGTCTCGATCCCGATCACGTCTATTGTCATCCCTGGACCGCGGAGAGAGTGATGCACGACGACGGTGAGGTGGCGAATCCCGTCGACCCAAAGCACGGTCATCGCGGTACCGCGGGGGTGGCGAGGGAGAACGGCGTGGTGGAGGCGTACGGGAATCGTCTCTCTCGCGACTGTCATCTCTGTCGCGTCGTCGAGCGTCTCTGCGACGGTCACGGCCGTAGTCTGAGTTTCGGTCCCTGTCGCGACGTGGAGGAGGGGTGGACGTTCTTCTGCGGTCGCCTCGCCTCGCGTTGACGGAGGACCCCGAGTCGGACGGCTCTGAATCTGACTCTGATTCCGTGGCTGTGTCTGTCTCTGAGTCGCTGTCCGAATCAGAATCGGAATCGGAGTCGGATGATGAAGACTCTTGTTCGAGCATCGCTCGACGTTGCTCCATGATTAGACGAGGCGCGTTCTGGATATGGATCGTCAACAAAGGGCAGTCCGAGGCACAGCGCCAGCACGAACTCACCTTGAGATATTCTCTCATGTCCTCCGTCAACACACCTAAACCGACACTTGTGAAATAGTTGATCGAAAACCGGGTGTTCTTCGGATTATCTGTCGGGAACATGTCCTTGCACGCGGTTCTTACTTCCTCATCCTTGAACCGCTCCGCGAGAGTCTTCAGGCCCATGCTCTCCATCATCTCCTGCATCATGATCTTCACAAAAATACGAGAACTAGATGTCGTATCATCCTCGTTCATCTTGATGTTTCCAAGAACAACCCAGGAGACAGCATCGGTGGCAAGCATGTGCCCAAAGAAACGGGAGATATTGCGCAGTCGGTTTGTTTCATATCTGTGAATCGTGTGGTAGTAGTTACCAAACGCTTCTTCGATACATTCCATCCAAACACGGTTGAGTTTGCTGAAACGTTCGCCGATAAGCCCGTAAAAAGTAGAATAGGACCGTTCCTGAGAACAACACTCGATAATCATGTTGATGAGTTCAATCTAAGGAATGGTTTGGTTATACGGTGCTTATCCAGATGTTGTAACTAACTGGAAGACCAGACATACCTCCTCGCCTTCCCTGAGTTGGATCTTGAGCAGCTTATGCACAGCTTCTTCGTAGTTCAGGGCATTCATGATGGTGAGGTATATTATTCGTCGCAGATTCACCAGGTTGGTCCCGGTGCGATCCTCAATGTCCTCTTTTTCTTCAACGGCTACGTGGGTTCGTGAGTATATTGCACGATTCGAAATAGAGGATCACCTACCTTCTTCGTCGCCCTCCTCTTCACCTTCCTCGTCCGACTCTGAACCAGACTCCTCGTCCGAATTTTCTCCAAGAATCTCGGCCTTGATTGCTTTGTACTTTTCTTCGTTCTCCGGATAGTTGGAGTCGAATTTGAAGATGTCTGCACCAACAAATCAGCCTGCGTAGTGATTGACGACATTGTCAACTTACTTAATCCATCTTGGACTTGTAAATCATCCTCCAATTGAATCTGGTGGGTAATTTGTTCTTCTTCTTCTACTAGGTCCAAGCCCTCTGGCAAAATGGGATTCTCCTTATATTTGTCTTTGCGCACTTGCATAAGGACCTCGATCATGTATTGCACACGGTGACTGATGGATCCTTCGTTGAGAACTGCACGGAAGCGTTCAAAGACGGTTGCGTTTGCTTTGGGAGAGTTTTCCACGAGAAATGCGCCAACTTCGCGGGTAAACCCAACGGCAATCTCAATGGAGTCATCGGTTGGGCGTTCGAGCAGCAGAACAAGTATTTGGAGCGCGATGATCTCATGTGCGACGGCTTGGTTGACGAGGTGTGCAATGAAGGTGGTGGTTGAATTACAGACAATCTGACACCATGCTAAGTGTTCGGTCGGGAGGGTAACAGAATGAACGACTTACTTTATCGTTTCGCTTGAAAGCCCTTCTGAACTGACTTATGAGCCGAGTAAGGACTAATTCTCCCACTTGGGGGAGTTTTGTGTTGATGATGGCGACGAGGGCAGCGAAGACCGGTGTGAAGGGCAAACTAGATGCCTGTGCTTTCATGATGCTGCGCGCCAACAGTCCGCGCCCGCGGATAAGATTCTCAGAAAACAACTCCGGTACGACCTGCTTGATGTTGGCGATGTTGACACGGTTGACGATACCGGTGATGGATTTGCGAAGTGCATCCCAAGAGAGCCGTTGGTACTCGGGACTGGACTTGTCCGAAGCAGCGGCGGCTTGGAGACCACGGAGCCGTGCAGGAGGGATGTAGACCCCACCAGAGCGAGAGCCGATGAGCTTGGCGAACTCGGCCTGTTTCTCTGCTAGATCCTGTGCGCTTTCTTGTTCCTTTGGCTTTCCAGCCTTTTCGAGTTCGACTGCAGCCATGCGGGCAGCGAGTTCTCTTTCGCGCAAAGCGCGTCGGACTGGGTCGACGTCGTTTACCTTGGGCAGGCCTAGTTGAACTCGGGGTCGTGGCGAACGTGATCTCCTCCGAGTGGGTGGTGGGGGGCCGTCTGACTGGTCTGGAGAGTGCGACCGAGACCTGCAGCACATGTCAGACGAATTGCAACGGAACGACAAGATGCTCACGAACCTTTTTCTTGCGCCCATTCTGGTGGACTCGATGGTGGGTGGAAGTGTTGCTGCGCTGGCCATGATCGTCCTCGAACAACCCTTTGAGAGTAGTCGTGGGAAAATGAAGTGTCTCTCTCAAAAGTAGCGCAAGTCAAGACATGGAGAAACTGGAAGCACTCGCGTCGGTCGTACGGGTAGGCAATGTCGACAGAGACCTTTGGAGATCCGAGTTTAACTAGAATCGAACAGCTCAGCGACCGCGTCGTGCGCATCGTCGGTCAGGTAGGCACTCACCCCCGAGTTGACTACCAGTGTGCCATCTGACTCGGGTACGGGCCTGTCAGAATCCGGGGAAATTCACATTGCAGGGTTCGTCTACGCCCCTCGTTGCTATCCTTCTGCATCTTTGCTGACGCGCCCTCTAGGCACGAACACCTATCTCATCGGTGAGAACGCCCCCTATACACTCGTCGACACCGGTGAAGGGAGGCCAGCTTACGTCCCCCTCCTCGAATCCGCGCTTAAACATGGCTCGACCAGCGATCTCGGTAGGGGATCACCACGTCAACATGTGTCCGATATTATCATCTCCCATTGGCACCCTGACCATGTCGGTGGGCTCTTCTCCGTGTTGAGCCTTCTCAAGAGCCTCTGGGACGCACGGAACGCGCCGCTTCCCTTCCAGCCTCCACGGATACACAAATTCCCGCATACAGTACTCCCAGACGAGAGATTCCAGCGCGCAATTGAGTCCGTCGAACCCGGCATGTATACGCCCAGTCCGGGTGGATCATTGTTCCACGACCTGCACGATGGTCAATTGTTCCCCATCTCCCGTTCTACTTCTTCGCCCGACCCAGATGCCACCTTCCAAGTTATTCACTCTCCAGGACATACAGAAGACTCCGTCACTTTCTTGTTTCGATCCGAACAGGCACTTTACACAGCCGATACTGTCCTTGGGCAAGGAACCGCCGTATTCGAAGATCTTGGGACGTATTTGTCGACTCTTCACTCTCTTTTAACATACATCGACAAACACACCATTCTCTATCCCGGTCATGGACCTGTCGTTCACAATGGCGAACAAGTCATAAAGACGTACATTGAACACCGGATGGAGAGGGAGGCTCAGATTGTGCAAGTACTGCAACAGGCCCCAGAAGACATCCGAGGGGCCTGGTCTACTTGGGAAATTGTCTCCAAGATATATGCAGCGTACCCCCGTGATCTATGGGAGCCCGCCGCGCGGAGCGTGAATCAACACCTGCATAAGCTGGTGACTGAAGGAAAGGTCGAGAGGCTTGGTGGCGATGGGAAAGACACTAAGTGGAAGCTTCACACCAAACTATAGGACACTGTCTTCGCGTACCCGTACCGGGACGAGTGGATCTGGCAGAAGATATTATACAGCCCTAGTATGTAAGATAGCAAATCGTGCAGTTCGTCCTATAACGCGTCAAAATTGATGTGATGTGATGCTCTCCTTCTCTCCAACTCGTCCTCTCGCTTGGGTCAAGTTTATCTTTCAGTGATATTGCCAGTAACGGTCAAGGATGAAACCTACCTTTTCATTTAGATGCAGTATGAACACGATAATTGCCAGTATCGCAGTGGCCACAACGACTGTCAGCGTCACCCAAGGAATCCACTGTCCAGGCCGCAAAAACAACTCGCGCTTCCACGGTCCCTCACTCAGTCCGGGCGGCGGATGAATAACGACACGGGAATTTGGGATAACGCCCTCCATGTCAATGAAGTAGTTTTCGGTATGTTTCGTGGATCCCACAAAGAGGTTCTCGATGTAGTTGTTTGTCCGGCCGAGGCCAAAGAACGAATAAGGGACGAGCAACGAATGGTAAGAGGTTTGAGGGAGCTGACCGACTGTTTGGCGAGGTTGTCAACGCGCACGAATACGCTTGTCACCATTCTGACTCTCTTACCTTGAGCAGCTGACCGTTGGCCAGACGTATCAAGAACAGTATACTTGAACGACGCTCCGGAATAGCTCACTCCGAACGGCTGTCCGGCGTTGAGACAAACTCAATGACGAATGCACGACACTCACAAGATAACTCGAACCGTTCGGCAGGGTGCACCAACCATTGTTACATGCACCATTCAATACTTTGTTCCGATCATTAGTACGTGCACAGTACGAAAAGAAGGTTGAACACACCGATTGCTTTCAAGAAAAACGCATCATAGTAGAAGTTATTCTGGATGAACGTTACTGTGCCATGACCTTGCGCTCCCGTTCTCTGTACGACAATATCAAGTGTGCCCTGTTCGGCACCGGTGTGTTAGATTCTCTTGCGGACATGATAAAAAAAACGACGCACATCTTCATCCATGTCGATAAATGTTACACCCCGCGCATCGTACACGGCTCCCAAACTCTCTGCACCCCCTTGGAGGAGCCTGAATCCACGTCGTCCCTGCCCGTTCGCATCACACCCTGCAAGACCCTTTGTGCAAGGTTCCGAAATCAGAAGCTTAGGCGTGTGTCCATCTGCTGTCGCGGCGATTACCAACAAGTCCGGAAAGCCATCCAGATTTGTATCCCCGAGACGAACAGGAAGTGGGAGAGGTGGTGAGAAAGTGGTATCAAGTACAAGAAGAGAACTTCTTGAAGGGGAGTTGACGAGGGAAGAGAAAGGGATCTGAATAAGAGCCTGAAGGATGTTGACGATGAACGCAATTCACAACACAAACGAGACTCCTCTTACATCGTTATTCCCGTTTGTGTTGAGATCAAACCTGAAGTTTGGGTCCGCTATACAAAGCTCTTCGGGCGGTCGGCAGAGTCGATTCCCCTGCTTATCAGTAGTCTGGGATCCGGCGGACGGGCAAACTGGTATTTGCTTGTTGTAGGCAATGTTGATCAAGCAATCAGAACCGACGCCAGTCCTCGACGACACTGATGAGCATGTCGGGAACACCATGTCGATGGTCCCGTCTCGATCTGTAACATGTGCGTTGGTGCATAGTCCATACCTACGCCACTTGACTTACCAATATCAGCGAAAGTGATTGCCTGGACCCCAGACGGAAGCGATTGGTGTTGCGCAAGAGAAAATCCAGAGTCTTTGTTATTTATCCATATTTGAAAAGACCTTCTACCTGACCCGTCATCACAGACGAGGAAGATGTCTACAAAAGTGAGACGTCAGCATGGCCTTATTTCCACGGGATAAGACTGACCGGCAAGACAATCCCCATTCAAATCTATGATTGCATTGCTGTGGGGAGAAGCCAACTTGCATTGCGCACCGTCGAAGGGGGGATCGACACTAGAAACAACTCAGCGAGACAATCCGTAACGAGACCGAATACCCACAGGTCAAACAATGTTGGTTGACTGTCGGAGACGTTCCAAGTATTTCTCCATGCTTTCAAGAGACTTGACGAACCCTGGCCGGGGGGGATCATACCGAGCAAATCGATCCTCATGTCCCCATTGAGATCGACAGGTATAGGTTGTGAAAGCGCAGAGGACGGCGACAATATCGGTGTCGACTCTGTCAAAACGCTCAGGCGTAAACTGAGAAAGTCGCTGCGCATATCATATACATACGGAACGTTCCATCGCGATTACCCTCGTAGAGGTCCATATTGAGAGTGGTTGCAGAATTCGCGCTCATGATAAGGATGTCAAGTCTCCCGTCAAGTGTGAAATCTCCAGGAATGACGTTGTATATAGGCGTTGTATGTCGTATTTTGGAGCTCTTCTCGAAAACGAATGCATCTAGGGAGAACAGTGAGGTAAAGAGATGACAATGAAGCAGCTGACTTACTATGGTCCCAGACGTATACGGATAGAACCTGCTGACTCGAGTCCAGTGCCAGTACGTCTAGGCTTCGTTCCAGTTGAGTCAGGGGAGAAAGCGGACGAGTCGTCGTCCACTCACAATTGATCTCCGTTGAAGTCCCCGAACGCAACTATACGGTCTCCATCATCCAATCCCATGGAACCAGCCTCCAGAAGAGAGTTTTTTGTGAACCGTTTAGGAGGGAAGGGCCATAATGACGAGACAGGGCCGACGAGGAGCAATATTTCTAGAAGAGCACGAAAGGAGCGTGCAGTCGAGCCCGGACGCGTTCGTGAGCGGAAGGAAAGGAAACCCCCTAGCATATCTCGGTGAAAGATGTTAGTTATGGATGATGTGAAGCTGTGTAGGACTGGGGGGAGACTTGGACTAGTACTGGCAGTTGTGTCCAAGACTCATGACAGCACACTGTCGCATGGCACGGCTCGGACGGAGCGACTCAGCAATTCAAACACAAACAACCACGCAACGTCGGCGCTAACCTAACAGCACCCTGGGCCACTCGTCTGTCCCATTAATGCAAGCAAACAGATACGGTACATCTAAAATCATTTGAGAGGATCAAAGTCACCCCAATCGTCCTTTGTCACCGGTTTGTTAGTGGCAGCAACACGAGTAGGTTGCATAGGCGTTAACATGGATGCCATCGACAAGGGAGAGGCCTGTGATGGAGGTGACGACATTGGATGTGAAGGCATAATTGTCGCAGAAGGGTTATAACTCGGTGCAGTATAGCTAGGGAACGGAAATGTCTTGGATGGGGCTGCTGAGAGATCGGAGAGCGATATATTATAATTAGGCTTCTGAGATGCAGGTGCGGGTAGCGTAGAGTAGGACGAGACGGGCTGCGGCTGTGATGGTGGGCTCGAGATACGATGTGATTGAGTTGGCTGTGGGTGTGTCGAAAAGACCGATCTATCGAATGGTGACGAGGGTAGTGGCTTGGCCCCAAGCCGTGGAGGTCGTGAAAAGGATGAATCAGTCACGAGTCGCGGCGACGAGGGTAATGACTGGGTCTGGGGGAGTTGAGTAGGTGGAGCTGCGGGTGGACTGATGGTTTGTGTTGTCATAGGTGTTGCAACCGGTTGTCCAGGAGTCTGTGAGATCATCAGAATTTAGTTCTGGCTTCAGAGGACTGTGCTAACCTCAGGAGTATCATTAAATATGCTACCCCAGACGTCATCATCCCAGCTTTTTGAGCCATCGATAACTATATCAGGCTTTATATCGGCATTACTACGGCCCACCAGTGTCTCAAAATCGACACCCGAGTCAAAGTTGGGTGAGGCGATACCATTAGCAGGTATAGATCGATCTTCTATGCGCTGCGAGTCCCGCAAGAACTGGTTGTGTTCTTTCTCGACTCGTTCTCCGAGTTTGCGGATGACTCCCATAAACCGCTGGAATTGCTGGACGCTCAACACTATAGACGAGCGTGAGCATCAGCTAGAACCTCGACATGCTCAGTCAACTCACACGGTCCCATGGACATCGACCAGAGCTGTGGAAGGACGAGAGTTGCTACTGCTTCTCTATCAATCTTAAAACCCATAGCCTCTTGGACGGAAAGGGTAGCCATCTATAAAATACGATGCATCTGATCATGTTTGGAAGCACAACCATGGTGAAGACATACCATCACAGCCGGTTCCTTGGTGCGGATCTTCGACAAGAGAGGACATAGCTTTTGGGTCAGATTCGTCTAAGTATACTTCAATCTACGCTCCGCGCCATGAGAAAAGTGAGCTGACTTGATCAAGAGTCTTCACCATACTCAAGAAGGTGACCAATGTGGCGACCTTCACCGAAAGTAGTTTGGTCTTGGTAAATACCAACTACGGAAATATGAGTGCACTCCAAAATGGTCTTCAAAACGAGACATACCGCTACGCGAGGAAATAACACACCAGATACTTCCGCATAATCAATGGTTTCACATAGGTTAGGGACCACTCCCAAGGCCCGTTCTTGAACCTGTGCAACGAGATCGGATATATGCGACGCGAACTACACCAAAATGCTCACCACAGAATGCTCCGAGTCCAAAGCATTGTACACAAGCGGTAATACCTCTTCATTGAACGTCAGTGCATCCGGGAAGAATACGAAGTCTAGCACCCACGCTCCCGAAAGACCCCTTTTTCAGTTTTGCTCTGTAGCATTTCAAGGTTATTCAGCAATGTGAGCATGTTTTGTGGTGGATCTTTGACAGTAAACAAGGGCTTGAGACTGGGCAGCGCAAGCTTTGTAAACTGAGTCGCCGACAGAATATTCGAGATAGCGAAAACATTGGGCAGGATATACGGAAGAAGATGGGCGTCTTTCATCTGCAATTCCACGTTATGTCAGCGCGCAGTGGAACAACGGCAGGACCGAGGCAGTCGGACCTCTTCAAGTAGCGATGGTAATATCTTCCGTATCCTCAAACCCTCCGAGAATCTATCCAATACACCGGCCAGACCCTTCATAAACGATATTTTTTCTTCTCGAGTCTTTGCCGTAAAATTTGATCGATCCAAAAAGTTTAGTGTGGAAATTGGCAGCGAGGAGAAGAAGGAGTGGGATGGAAGCGTTGATGGAGTTGGCCTACTTTGGGACCCTCGTGTAATGAGCGACCGTAGGAGATCTTGGTGTGCTTAACATCAGGTTCGGGTGAATGGGGGAAGCTAGGAGAAATACCCTGCAAATCTGTGTCCAAGTGTCCTATATCTGGAATAGACCGACCCGCATTATCGCGCAGACCGCCGAGACTTCCGTGGTTCTGAAAAGGCGGTTTACCTCTACAGTGAACAGCGTATATCACAGCACCGAGAGAGTACATGTCAGACGCGGTGACGAGTACCTCATCCAAAGCATATTCCGGAGCTATTGTGATGCATAAACATGATACAATCGACGAGCAAAAGAAATGAGATACCAATGTAATCGAATGAGCGCTGGATGTAGGATGGGACACGACCATCAAATCCGGGAAATTCCCACCGTGACGGCGACCCGTCGGCAGTCATCAGGGGGATAGTCAAGCCCAAACCAGATATTTTCCAGTCACCCTGCAATGGCCAGTAGTCAGCTTTACTGAACTAACATTGTCATCGTACTTGACGTACGGCTTCGTTAATAATGATGCATTCTGGTTTCAAATTTGAATGTATTAATTTTGCCGATGAATGTAAGAACGAGAGTCCCTTGCATAGCTGAAGGATGCCTTTCTGAATCTGGGTGAAGATAAACAACCGAGAGAGACTGCAAGAGTGCCATCACTCACTTCGATCTCGTCAAGTTCGACGAGAGGGGTGTAATGAGATCCTCGTGGTATTGCCATATCTAGAGATGACAGAATGGGCTCCGTCGCAAAGATGAGCTCGCTGCGGGTTTCTTCGAGAGGCTCGACCATTTCTTCGTGGCTTCTGGTCAGTAGGACAGAGAACATATGCTGATGACATACCGAGGATGGATGGATGGCGCAATCTGCTCAATGCAGCAGCCTGACGTAGTGATTAGTTCGACATCGATGCTGGTAAACAGCGGGTACCTCGGCCTTCATAACCTCCAGGACACGTTCCTTGGACATAGGGCCGAGGCCCTCCAACTCGGCTCGCTTGTCAAATGTCCAGACAGATACACGCTTGCTTGTGACCCTGTGCATTGCCCCTTGAACCCTCCATAGACCAACTCTACCCGACGCTGGCGGAGGAGGGTGTGTACCAGGAGTCGAGCCTGAGGATCCCGAAAGGGTTGGGGTGGATGACCGACTACCATTTGGTGGGCCGATGTTATAGGACTGAGATATCGCTGTCCGAGAGAAAAAGGATGTCGCTGCGGCAAGCATCAACGTCGACGGTCGTTGGACGTTCAACTGGGCCTTGTCTTGGACTGGCCGGGAATGATATATTGCAAGGCTGCTTGCTGATGTAATCTATTAATATACTAGCTCGCTTGTCCCATGGCGGTCAAGTATCCTTCGTCTGACTTGTACACCCACCCCACCGACAATGAGGGCAACCCTTCGTACATTTGACTCTCGGGTGGTGCGGTCAAAGGGCACGGCATTCATTGGGCTCGGTCGCATGGGCTCAGAGATGGCCTACAACCTTTTCTCTAAGAAGTTTGCCCAATCCGCCGATTCACATTTTGTAGTGTGCGACGCAGTGGTGGAGAGTGCAGTGGCCTTCCGTCAGAACTTCCTGTCTCAGTTCCCTGGCGCGAGCATCGATATCGTCCAGACACCCGAGGAGTAGGTGACTCTCAGTATCTTGATTGTGCTTTGCACGCAGATTAGCTCATGAAGACACATCTGGCAGAGCGATACGCTCTTCTGAGACGGTGATCACGATGTTACCCTCGTCACCCCAGGTCAAAACTGTCTACTGTGGTCGAAACGGCATTATATCCGCGCTGAAAGGATTGAAGAGTACCGAATCGCAAGATTCTCTGCTGATCGACTCGACGACACTGGATGTGGGTGTCGCGCGCCAAGTTGCTGGTGATGTCATCCTGACAGGGGCGCGAATGATTGATGCACCTGTTTCTGGAGGTCTGTATTGCTCGAATAACCGCCACCCCGTTTAATGAATACAAAACAGGCGTCGCTGGTGCGCAAGCGGGCACTCTTTCATTCCTGGTCGGTGGCACAGAAGCCTCTTTCCTCCAAGCACGACCGACTCTGGAACTGATGGGGAGGCGTATTATCCACTGTGGCTCCTCTGGTGCGGGATTGGGCGCAAAGATTTGCAATAATCTTGTGCTAGGTGTCCAACAGATCGTCGTCGGAGAAGCTATGCTCCTTGGTCGGAAATTAGGACTGGACCCTGCAGTCCTTGCCGGTGTGATTAATAGCTCGACAGGCAGCTGTTGGGCTTCTTCTGTCAACAACCCTGTGCCAGCCTCGCTTCCAGACAAGTCGCCACCTTGCGAGAAGGATTATGAAGGCGGCTTCGCCACGGCACTTATGTTGAAGGTAGGTTGATCCATCATGGGTGTGGATATATTGAGTGACCTGTCATGCGAGGACATGGAACTCGCGACTAGCGGCGGCGCTCTTCCTCTCGGCAAGGCTGCAAGGGACCTTTATGAAGAAGCGATCCGACGGCGGCCAGACCTGGGGAAGAAAGATTTCTCGTCGGTGTATGTGCATCTGAAGGATCTTTGAGGGTACTCAGGAACAGGGGGCCAGGGTTGTGGATTGTGATTATTGTCGTGCGGCTATGGACTTGATTGAGGTGTTAGTCTAGCGGGGTCGTGTATACGTAATACCTGAATCTCGTTCTCGAGATTTGGTTGCCTCCGCGACGATGGCCGTATAAAGGACGGCCGTGACAACCGATCAGTTTCCCTGTCCACTTCCACCATGTCTGGCAACGCCGAGAAACCAAGCGCTATAATTTTTGGTGCGCACCCTCCTCTCTCTCTCTCTCTCTCATCCTGCAGCTCACTCTCCGATCCCCATCCGATCTCTCCCAGGTGGCCTCAACACCTATTCGCGCGCCCTCGCCGCCTTGCTAGTCCCTCCGGAGGGTCAACGTTTAGTCTCCGTATGTTCCTTCTTTCCCCTATCGATCCATTCTCATCACTCGAATACCATACTAGCACCTACGCATCGTCGACAAGTTTTCCGTGTCCCCTCCCACGACGTGGGTACACTCATCTCTCCTTCCAATACCAGACTTATTCTCATCTCCATAGCTATCTCGGGGCAGAATTTCCCAAAGCCCTTTCTCAGCCAGATGTTGAATACCGCCAGGCAAATCTCACCGTCCCTGGTAAGTCACCAGCTCTAGGGCCCAATACCCATCTGAAACACATACCAGCCGCTGTTGCCTCTGCCTTTGATCCACCGCCGGGGACGGCCCCTTACTCTTATGTATTCGATCTCACTGGAGAGGTCAATCACGACCGCGGAGAAGTTGTATGCCGTGTTTTCCCTCAGCTGCTTCCCATTGCTGATCACATTACATCCCAGATCGCCATCAAGTTGACATTTACAGTTGCCCGCATCATCGCGTTGGAGGCCGCGAAACGCAAAGTAAACGCATATGTGCGCCTACAACAGCCGGTCTATGAATCTTCCGACAAGGGTCTCCATGACGAGAAAGAGGATGTCAAACCCGTCCGACCACTTGATGTTTGGTGGCATGAAACACTGCGCATGCTGGCGTCTATAGAAGGGTAACCGTCCGAAATTAGTCCAAGAGGGTACACTGACACCCACTAGGCTGAACCTTGTTATTTTGCGATGTGGCTTTGTATATGGTCCATACGTGGAATATGGCCTGTGTGAGAAACATACTGCCCTGTTGGTTATATGATTCTGACGTGGTAATTTAAAGATCCCTTGGTGATTACTGTCGCCTCGGTATATGGGTATATGAAGAAACCGATGAAGACGATGTGGGTGTGATCCAACTTGTGATCGTGTTACGATTGACAAACATTCATAGATGGGGACCAGGCAGGGAGCCTGTGCACACTGTACATGTCGAAGACGTGGCAGGCGCGTTATGGGCATGTGCAGTGTGGATAAACCAGGAGGGTCGTGAACAGGCTAATACTCTGGCTGGAGAGAAGATACCTTTTCATAACGAGAAGAGCAAGGCTAAGGAAGTGGATGGGATGGTTTCACCGGACGAACAGCCGATCGCCCCCTTGTTTAATTTGGTGGATGACTCGGCGACGACACTAGCCAAGGGGGGTTCGATGATCACCGAGTATTTTGGGACCACCTTTGAGTTCTACTCGAATTTCGAGACGACGATTGCAAAGGTACGGTGCTCGGTAACGCGAGTAGCCATGCTAACTGTTCATCAGCTCAAGCTAGACGACTTGGTGGAGGAAATCAACGAGCACCATGTCGGGACATGGACGGAGATGCTCCAGCATTCGAACCCGCCGATCGCGCACACGCCATTGACCGCATACATGGACAAGTTTGCGCTATCAAAACACAAGCTTGCGTACAACAATGAGAAGATTAAAACGGTTGTTGGATATCAACTGAAGCGTCCCTTGTTCGATCACGAGACGTTGAAGGAGGTTGTAGAAAAGTGGAAAGAGGAGGGGACGTGGCCGCGGTTAGAGGGGCAGTGAGGCTGTTGGGTTGGATTGCACGAACATCTAGGGAGGTTTTATTTTTGGGGTTTGGTTTCTGCATTTCTTTCCGCTCTTGCTATCATCGCGATGTTCTGACTCGGTCTTGTTTATGTTTTGCTGTACCCCGCTGACTAGTACTGTTTGTTTAATCAGCTAATCAAGTAACACACCGCACGTTGGTGAGCCCAGACCAAGGATTCATTTACGCCGCAGTCGGTGTCGTACTCGTACAGTATACGATAAATAGGCGGGGACCACCCTCTTAGTCAATATTTATGTACGCGATGGCCTCCCCAACCGACCGAGCGGAATCCCACCCCTCTTCTGACGACGGCCCCGAGCACATCCATTCAACCACCGAAGAGCAACAAGCACTTCTTCAGCCCAGTTCAGACTCTCTACCGACCATGGCTTCCGATATCGTTAAGCCAGAAGGCCGCAAGAGCGATCGCCCCGCAAATGTTCTCGTATGGGTGTGTTCAGCGCTTCGTCCCGTACTCGTCCTTTTAACCCATTTTCCCATCCACAGGCCTCATATTTTGTCAGTCCATATGCTACTCGTACACGTGTTTCGTGTCGTGTCTGACAACCCCCCCCTTACCCCCGCAGGTCCTTGTGATAGCGACATGGGCCATCGTCCTCAGCAGCGACCCGGCCTCTCTCGGGTGGTTCGTGTTCCACCCCTTGCTGCAGAGCTTAGCCATCGGCTGCTTCACATATAGTAAGCACTTCCGCCACTTCATTCGCGTCACTCGCGTTTCTACCGACGGTTGACTATCCCTTGTCACCAAAAA
>QGOH01001889.1:0-10690 GCA_003313155.1 Boletus sp. MG95
GTTTGGCTGCTCGACGAGCAGTGGAATCATTTGTTACAGCTGCAGGACCAAGAAATAAATGCTTGTAGAACTATGTGGCATGCGTAAGTGACCATATAAAAATCCCAGTCCCAGACCCTGACGACGACGTGGTTTCGAAACAAGCTGATCGTCTTATCTTTCGGATCGTAAACACCATCCTTGTAAAACCCAGCTGGCCACCAGGAGGATTTCATCAGAAAATCTCCAGCTTGTAAAGCTTGCATACCAGCAGCTCTGGAAATATCATAAAGACTGGGATGCACGCTTCAGGATTCTCATCAAACTCTTCTAGATCCCGCCGAGGACACAAAAACCTTGTTAACTGCGGATGGAAAATCCCACGGATAGACTTGTCTACATTGCGACAAGGTCGATCAAGTCTCACGTCAAGGTTATCCAGCAGTTATCCTACTCACACGTGACTACTACTAAGTCCAAATCGAGGGTTGGCTATCACGTGCCTGATCAATCCGCAATCTCCCCTTACGTCTACTGACGGCTTGCCTCAAAGAACGGGCTGGTCACCAGACTAGTCCCAGTCCACGTACGATGTCCATGGTGGGTGACCAGTTACCCCATGTCCAGAGCCTGACCATTTCAGATCGCCACCAGCATGCCAGAGGCCTGTTTCTCCTTTTACTACCAACGCGCCCCGCTCGGATCGCGAAAGAGCGGTGCAAACTCCAAAGGGATAGATCTTCATTGTCTGGGCGAGCGGTGCTCGAAAAAAAAAAGGGATCTTGTCCAGTCTCAAACCAGTCGCCATTCGCACGATCTTTCCACTGCTCGGTCCTGGTATGCAAATTGAATTCTCGGTGGGGGAGATCCATGCGATTGGTTACTTCGCCATCCACGAACCCACACCACTCCCGTAGCCAATGGTCACCACAGATCCCCTGCAAACCTAGTGAGACCAGGCGCGAGAAGACGGCCTGTCATGATGATCGGGCTTTTCCTCCCACTGTGGCTCTTCCTTGATCGCGCGATTGAAAGTCCTTATCCAAACCTCCGAACCATTCCCCGGGTTTGTCTGTCTCCGGTGCTACCAAAATACTCGAGTTGACTAGTGACTAGTGACTCTCGAATCTCGTCAAATGCAGTACGCTCTGAATTTACGCCAGGAGTATCCGACTCAGCGCTCACTCCCCAAGGTGCGCACGACCGCGACGAAAGGATATGAATCGGACACGCTGACGACCGCAACTCTTGAGCCAGCACGGACTCGTCTCCGAATTTGTAGGATAGGTGCCTGTAACCGCGACACAACGACGAGATCAAACACTTTTTTCTTTCGAGGCTTACAACTACATTTGGCATACAGCATATCACTTTGCTTCGTACTGCGACACGGACTTTCCATCGTACACACGTTTCCTCAGTTGATCGGCTCGAACGTAAACAATTGATTCGTTGGGTATTGCGGCGGGTGGGAATGCATTTCTCTGATCACGTGGATTTCAATCTGTGATACAGGTGAGAAGACTACCACATCAAAAAGGGAGATTCATTACCTCACCACTCTCCATATTGACAGTCCATCCGCGGGCGGGGTCAGTCGCGAGTGCGATGCTGAACGAGGAACGAGGAACGAGTGAGTGGAACGGAGATGTATAGAAATGGGTGTTGCTCACGTATAAGCGTTCTGATGTTCACGGTAGGTGATTATCCATTCCATGCTGTCCTCTCGGTGGATGGAAACAGAAACTTTGCGGTCAATGACCCCGGTGAAGGGATATCCGGCTGTGCTGAGGCGACGTTCGTTGCCGACAGATTTGTGGAGCCTCCACTACAAGTGATACGTGAGTGCTACGTTCCGATCGGAAACGGGGGGGGATCTTACTTGTTGGACAGGTCTGTCGATACGGACAGGCTGGGAGGCAGGCCGAGTGTGGTTGACACCGAGAGGGGGATCCCTTTCAACACGAGAGATGATTCTGAAGTTACCGGAGTCAATGTTGTCGGCCATTTAACACTCTGGATTCAGTTAGGAAGTGTGGTGTGGGTTGGGGGTAGACTACGCCGTCAATTGCTGGCTTTATAGCCATGGAACCGAGAGACTTATGCAATGGGTGGCCCTTTACAGAATGTCTTCACTTTCCAATCACCCTCTTTGGCGTGTGGTCTCAACCCTCGAATAGTTGGGGGTTGATCAGGTGACAGGATGTCATTTCTGATTGGAAGGTGAACGTCTTCGTCCGCACTGTCGTCGACCAGGTCCCCGTGCGCCAACTGCCCGAATGGTTATCGGTTCCAGCACCTGAGCTATGATTGGTAAGTATCACGAGGTCATACCAATGGGCAAACGCGTCACGAAGACGTTCTTGGCGAGAGCCTAGCTGGGTGGTGTTCCACTGTGTATAGTGTGAACCAGATACACAACTTCGTCAGTACGTGTCGCGAGCGAGGCACCATGCATCATGGACCACACGCAGAAGAGGTCCATGTCTGTGTGCCGTCTGCATGGCCACCCCAGGTGGTTGGATCCTGTCATTTCCAACATAGCCTCGGTGAACTTGAGCGATGCGGGTCTTCCGAGAGAAACCACCGACATTATGAAACGCCATCTTTTCTTCTTGATCCAATGACGCTTCCGACGCTCCACTCGCATGATAGAATCATCGGGCGACTGTCCAGCGAGGCGTAACAGATTTGCAAATCGGCTTGTCTGGAGTCAAGATGCTGTGGGGGGTCGAAGTGCACGTACGATGTCCATGGTGGGTGACCAGTTACCCCATGCCCAGAGCCTGACCATTTCAGATCGCCCCTAGCACGCCGGGGGCCTGTTTCACCTGTTACTACCAACGTACCCCGCTCGGATCGCGAAAGAGCGGCCCAAACCTCAAAGGGGTGGATCTTCCTTTGTTGTCTGGGCGAGCGGTGCTCGAAAAAAAAAGGGATCTTGTCCAGTCTCAGCCCGGTCGCTGTTTGTACGATATTTCTACTGGTCGGCCTTGGTATGCAAATTGAGCTGTCGTCTTCCCTGTCGGGAGGAACTACCGACCATTTCAAGCATGAAACGCCGCATCTTTCTTAATGGCATTGTATCTTTGGTCCAGTTACGTTTTCGGGGCGCGATCGCATGATGGAATGCCTCGAACTACTGACCAGCAAGGCGTAACAGAGTCGCAAATTGGAGCACCTTAATAATCATCTCAACAAACGTTCGCGAGCTCATCCTAATCCCAACAAAGGAGCCTACCGTTTTCGATAGACTTCGCTTGATGTTTCTGGTAAATATCAATGTCCACATGATCTGGCAGCCCAATGATAGCGGATCAAGGTGCAGAGCAGTGTATACGACATCCATACGCCAAGTGTTCGTTTGTGATCTAGACAATGTTGGCCTAGTCAGTTGGTGTGAAACGTACCCTCGAGTTCCAATGACGACGTTACCACTACATATGAGAACAAATGGCGTCCTTGAAGACGTTCACCATCCTTTTTTTCGTGCTCATTGTCCGATGGGGCCAACGGGGCTCCATACACCGATCAATTATCACCCCCTTGACTCCCGTTGCTCCAAGTGCGGTTTAACTGGGTCGTGGAGCCAGGGGATAGCAGTGCGGAGAGTGATCTCCTGACTAAATCCCATTTAATGGGCGAAGCGTTCATGTGCGGATACGCAGTCGTCGTCCCCTTGGGTTTTTCCGAGTTGGTACGCGCGCGTCGTCAGGTGCGTTGCGCATTACCACACCAGCCCCAGAAGGATTTGAAAATCGACGACCCATGGCCAGGGACTGGCTAGCGTGGGTGTGGGGTATCTGTCAGGTGGCGTCGGCGTCAAGGCGAGTGAGGCGGTTCTGGTGCTGTTCCAAGTATGGATATATATGTATGTACGCTTCAAGGGTAGATATGACGAGGGGGCTGTAAGCGTTGGCGATTCGTCTTGGGGCGGTCAGGGTACCACGTGCGGTGAAAGGATGCGTGCAACGCGTCAAAGACACCTCCAATCGAGAAAATCTGAATGGTATCTTCGACGCGACGGGGAAGTGTGCAGATGAGTGGCCGGGTCTGAAAGTTCAAATTCTGCGTCAAAGGAAAGCACACTTTCTGATTGTTCACCACTAAGTAGTAAGGAGCCACTATCCCGGAATTGTTTCTGCATTTGAACCTCTTGGATATGCATCTCCAACTGAAACTTCCCCGAAGGCACTATGGTCTCCTTGGGCCTCGTCGAAACAGGGGGGAAATGGTGGGGGGGATGTATTAGCAAAACAAACGGACGTTCGATGAAAGGGAGTTGCGTGACGAGAAGCTGCGTCCGAGGGTTTCCCAGGCTCAAACTCCGAATGTCTCTGCTCTGAAACGAGTTGTGTACAACATTACTGATGACCATACCGCCAGTTACCACCGCCCTCGATACTCGGAGGTGTGATATAAAACAAGCCCAGCCCAACTGGACATCCTTGGACACATCTGCTAGTAATATCCATTACCACTTCTTCCTTTGCTAACGAAAAATTACAACAGGTTTTTTCTACCAATTGATCATAGTCCTGGAACTTACCACAGGCCAAGTCCTTCAAGCCGGGTTGTACATCAGCGAACACTCGGTCACGCTGAAGTGGCATGTTACAAGCAGGCACGTCCAAGACCGCGCTCAACACCGTCCACCAAGCGAACAACCCTTAGCGAGATCGTCCTGCCGTCGAAAAAACCCTTTGAGAAAGCGTACGATGTCCCGGCGTTCATGGACTTCGTCTATAATCTAACCGACGACAAGTGCACGTCGGGCATATTCGTAGACGACCTTGCCCATGTATTCATGTCTATACCCCAGATCAACCTCAGAGAGTATCCAGACCAACCGTTTGGATGGCGCACACACATGGCACCAGGTCTTTGAGGCCACATGTGACACGCAAGGCGTGCTACCGGACGTGACCCCATATCTGGACAATATCACCCCCCCCTCGATGGCATCGAGCCCAAGAACGGCGACATGATCCAGGATGTACTCTTTCACACAAAATCGGCTGGCGTCCCACCAGATGGGAAGTGTCTCCGATGTCCACATCCGCGTCAATTTCTTCCAGCAACAGTCAGTATCAGGAAGCGCTTGGACTCTACCCCGTT
Organism: Boletus sp. MG95; assembly: GCA_003313155.1. NCBI lineage: Eukaryota > Fungi > Basidiomycota > Agaricomycetes > Boletales > Boletaceae > Boletus > Boletus sp. MG95. Next base: position 5,098 of record QGOH01001889.1, read on the forward strand.
CTCTTGAAACAGCGAACTAACGAGCTGATGCACAACGATGTTAGTTACAAGACACTCTTCCGTGCTACAACTTCACCCCTACTTGGCCCGGAGTCACAGACGTCCAGAGAATGTCGTTCTACCTCGAACCCTCTTCCGAGAGATGCTCGTGTGCCACCTAGGGCAAACCAACGCTCAGTCACCAGGACGGTCGCTGTCGTATCCGGTGTCTGGATTCCATCTCACGCCTTGTACACCTTCGGTTTTCAACCCAATCTCCAGATTTGTCTCCTTCATCGCACGAAGCACGAGGCGAATATCATCTACACCTTCCTAAATTGTATCTGGTAGCACCGGCTCACGTTTGAACCCACGCGTTCATCCTCTGTCGGGGTTGAAACCGTCTTGCATCTTCTCAGTCTCGGGGAACATGCTCGGCTTACAGACGATGGGTCTCCTCGACACACCCATCCTCCCCCGCCTCCCTTCGCAAGCCCATCTCTGCCGACGACATACACAGATACCCATCGTTGCGATACTGATAGGGGTCGAGGCTCTGGCACACCAGCACGCATTCTTTTCATCTGTTCCTCTACCGTGGATCGTCTACAAAGCGCTCCTGGGTGAGTTGTTCCACAAGGCGATGTATCGGGTGCAGACTGCGATTGGAAGGGCATGGCGGGGCCTATCATCAAGGGGACCCAACAAGAGATGATTCCCGATGGTGTCGCGGGGGGGTATTAGAGACGTTGGAGAGGTGGAGGGACGGAGAGGGCGTATTGCCATTGCAGCAGCGAGGATGAGGCGCTAGAAACGGTGTGCGTGGGGCGGGCGGGAGATGGGGTTTAGTGCCAGTGGGCATCTTTTTGCTGCCTTTTGTGTCCATACCAGACATACTCGGGAGTCCCCATTGTTGGCTTGTAACCTACATTCAGGCGTTATCCTGAGGATAGACTCGAGAACCTAATAGCATACAACTTTCGTCGAGGTACATCATGAAATGGCTAGTGCCTTGGGCTGATCAAAGACTCGAGTGGAGACGGTCGTCCGTCTTATCCAGGAGACAACACCGTGTCGTGACATACTGCTTGTGAGATTTCTCCCGAGACCAGGAAGCGAACATGTCGTCTTCTCCGTTCAATCGACCGACGCCCCACAATACTTGGTTCACATTACCAAACCCTTGCTTTTGTCATTGTGTCCATGGCTTACGCTAGAGCAAATCTCACCCAACCGACTATCATCAATTGCAAGATTAACCACCCAAGTCGACGGTTTCAATCCCGTCCGCCTCGTGAAGCCGGCAAGCCGACTCTACGACAACCATGTAACCCCAATGGCGGTGAATCGGAAGTTTAGATGAATGGGCAAGGGAGGACACTCGATATTCTGTCCGTGACTACGGTCGAGCCCTCGTCAAGGGTTGTCTTTCCGGTATGGTCAGACACGATTTCCTCGAATATGGGAGGTACTTATCAAGGGCTTTCCAGGAACGTTCTTGCTTGCACGATTCTGAAGCTCGGGCATCACATACCGGCGACCGCATGACTTCGCTCCGGGATACAACTACAAAGGCATCATCACCCCCCCAAGAAAGGAGTGATCCTACGACTTTTTTGCCCCGCAAAGTGGATGGAGAGCGATCCATGCCGGTACTTCACAGGAAAGGGGCTATCTTGCCCAATTAGGTAATGTATGGCGCAGTGCTTTCCTGTCAATGGTAATCCCACGTCGTGTCCATCTTAGCTCCGATCCACCACCTCCCAAGCTATCACTTGTGTTCCACTCGTGTTTCAGCTTTCTTAACTACTCACGATGAAAACTGCCTTAAAGAAACAGTTCAAACGCATCCGATTCCGCACCGCTGGTAGAGACTCGTCTCCACCGCCTGCCCAATATTCCGACTTACCCAACATGCAATCCACCGTGGCCCCCGGCGACTCGAACATTTACCAGCCTCAAGCCAGAGGCACTGATGCTCTCCCTGTCGATGTGCAGCATATAGATTTAGATATGTCCCAGGGACGGGTTGCAGGCCCCGTCTCTCTCGAGCCGCGCTGCGACAACTCGAGCGCTGGCAACATGCAGACGGAAGCTTTGCGTGTTTCCGACTTCATGCAGCACGTCGACTCGGCCGTTATGAATAAATTTGGACGGTTTAGAATTCTCGTCATTGGTAGGGCAAATGCTGGCAAGACGACCATCCTTCAGAGGATCTGCAACTCGACGGAAGGTCCGGAGATTTACAACGATCGAGGGGAAAAGGTAGGGTTGACCGGCCTGGGGTACACTAGATACTAATGCTGTTGATATATGATCAGGTCAATTTCCTGATCGAGGGGGCCAGGGAGGTGAGTGTCATGGCTACCTTGAATGTCATCATAGCATCTTTGTGATCCATCTCACTGTCCACAGCGTGGACTCCATGATATCAATCATGAGATGGTCTTCAAAAGCAACCAGAAATTAGTGTTCCATGACTCTCCTGGTTTTGAGGCTGGCCGTGAGGATGAGTTTGAGGAGATGAAGAACTTCATCAAAAGGCGTGCAAATACAACTTTTCTCAAGAAACGGATCCATGCCATATGGTGAGCAGGCATGTTGTGTTGAGTTCTGGCAACTTTAACATATGTTTAGGTACTGTATTCCAATGGATCAACTCCATCGTGCCATCACTGTTGCAGAGGAAAGGTTCTTTGGTGAATGTGACACTACAAAAGGTGATGAATTTTCCTTGATGATATATTCTGAGCTCATTGGTTTGGGTGCTAGTGCCAGTTGTGGTGCTATTCACTAAATATGATGCACTCATGATGCAGGCATTTGACCCTGAAGACTTACTACTGCCTCCAGAAGATCAACTTATGAAGCAGAAGGAATGCACCCAGGAGATGTTCAGCAAGAGAAATATATGGGGGGATTTGTGCAAGATGGCATTTCCTCCACAGGTATATGCAAAACTGGAAAGTTTGTATAGATATGTATTCTCTGATGTCTGTTTCATTGTACTGATGATGTTACTAGACATGGATACATCAGATGCAAGCTGTAGCATATTACTGAAGGAGACTGCAGCTGCATTGAATGATCAATCATTGCAAATGTTGCTGATTACAGCACAGGAAAAAAATATCCAGCTATGTATTGAGTGTGCAGTGAGATAGTGAGTACAGCAGTGTTTGAATGTACAGATTGTGTATATTGATGCCATGTAGTGGATTGGTGCCTTATGTTGACTTCAGGATCACTAGTGAGAGAGATCTTGATCTAGCTAGGGCACTGGCAAGTTGGTTTCCACACACACAGGTAAGATTTTGCAGCACAATAATTTATGAGGACAACAATTAATTGTATGGTTAAATAATATTGGTGAATTGTTGATTAGGTAATTATCAAAATATTAGACTGGAAAACAGCTTACTGATTGACATTTTGATTAGAAAGTATGTGGTATGTTGTGCATTGATATCATGATAAACTCACATGCTTTGTTACACTGATAGTATGTAAGTGATGCATAAAAACCAAAAATATATAAGGCTAATGTTAATGAACTCATCACCTTTTCTACTACTCTTGCATTAATAGAAAGTGAGTGATCAGATGAGTAATCAAATGGTATCACTGATAAATTTGTGTTTACTATTATTTTGAATTGAAAGGGGGTAAGTCATACAGAATGGATGTAAATGAGCATATTGTGACAACTTTCTTTGGGATTCTGTTACTAACAGGCAGTAAGTGATATTAAATGTCATGTGAGAGGTTGTGATTGAATATTTTCATATCACATAATAGGGAGTAAGTGGTCAGATATGCATCTATGCAGAAGATACAAAACTGAGAGCATTAAATCAATTACCCAACTATTGTTGGATATAAAGCTAGTAAGTGGGATTAGCCTGAATTTTTTGATAATTTTGATTCATTTCTATGATGGTTTTTCCAATGATAGTTTGTAGGTGGTGGTCATATATATATATTGAGAAAAGGTGTTGACTATGAACCTTTGTTCTGTGCCTTTCATTCATAGTTTGTAAGTGATCTGGTATAAGCTTGAAACAAGAATGCTGCTTATCAGCTTGTGTTCTCTTGCTCTCCTGTTGATAGCAAGTAAGTGGTCTGATATGGATTGAAATGAGAGTGCTGCTCATCAAAATGGTTCTTGCTGCTCTTCTACTGATAGGGTGTAGGTAATCTGATATGGATCTGAAATGAGAATGCTGCTGATTAGCTTGCCTGCTGCTGCTCTTCCATGAATAGGGTGTAAGTGGTCTGATGTGGATTTAGATTGTATATGGCTAATTAGCTTTCCTTCTACTGCTCTTCCATTCATAGTTTGTAAGTGTTTTGGTGTGGATTTAGATTGAGAGTGTGGCTGATTAGCTTGCCTTCTGTTTTTCCATTGATAGGCTGTAAGTGGTCTGATATGGATTTAGAGTGAGAATGTGACTGATTAGCTTGCCTTCTGTTTTTCCATTTATAGGCTGTAAGTGGTCTGATATGAGTTTAGGTTGAGAATGTGACTGATTAGCTTTTCTTCTACTGCTCTTCCATTTATAGTTTGTAAGTGGTCTGGTGTGGATTTAGATTGAGAGTGTGGCTGATTGGCTTGCCTTCTGCTCTTCCATTGATAGGGTGTAAGTGGTCTGGTGTGGATTTAAATTGAGAGTGTGGCTGATTGGCTTGCCTTCTGCTTTTCAATTGATAGGGTGTAAGTGACCTGGTGTGGATTTTTAGATTGGGAGTGCAACTGATTAGCTTGCCTTCTGCTTTTCCATTGATAGGCTGTAAGTAGTCTGGTGTGGGTTTGGATTGAGAGTGTGACTGACTAGCTTGTCTTCTGCTTTTCCATTGATAGGCTGTAAGTGGTCTGATATGGGTTTGGGTTGAGAATGTGACTGAGTAGCTTGCCTTCTGTTTTTCCATTGATAGGCTGTAAGTGGTCTGATATGGATTTAGAGTGAGAATGTGACTGATTAGCTTTTCTTCTACTGCTCTTCCATTCATAGTTTGTAAGTGGTCTGGTGTGGATTTAGATTGAGAGTGTGGCTGATTAGCTTCCCTTCTGCTTTTCCATTGATAGGCTGTAAGTGGTCTAATGTGGATTTAGATTGAGAGTGTGGCTGATTGGCTTCCCTTCTTCTTTTCCATTGATAGGGTGTAAGTGGCCTGGTGTGGGTTTAGATTGAGAGTGTGGCTGATTGGCTTGCCTTCTGCTTTTCCATTAATAGGGTGTAAGTGGTCTGAAATGGATTTAGAGTGAGAATGTGGCTGATTAGCTTTTCTTCTACTGCTCTTCCATTCATAGCTTGTAAGTGGTCTGGTGTGGATTTAGATTGAGAGTGTGGCTGATTAGCTTGCCTTCTGCTTTTCCATTAATAGGGTGTAAGTGGTCTGATATGGATTTAGATTGACAGTGTGGCTAATTGGCTTGCCTTCTGCTTTTCCATTGATAGGCTGTAAGTGGTCTGATATGGATTTAGAGTGAGAATGTGGCTGATTAGCTTTTCTTCTACTGCTCTTCCATTCATAGCTTGTAAGTGGTCTGGTGTGGATTTAGATTGAGAGTGTGGCTGATTAGCTTGCCTTCTGCTTTTCCATTAATAGGGTG
>QGOH01001950.1:10060-33027 GCA_003313155.1 Boletus sp. MG95
GTGCGTATCAGCCCGAGAGCGTTATCTTTGTGCAGCTTGATATCTACCCATGCCCCTCACATATGTCGGATTGCCATTGGAATCTGACGCAGACTTTTTCAGCCTTCAACATGAATGTCTGGGTGACCTATGCGGCCTGCGTTGCTGCCACACGGAGATCGGTACCAGTGAGTCGAAGCCTTGGTCCCTCTAGACCCGTGAGGCAAGTCCGTGGAGGGAAAAGTACGAAAATCTTCCCAACACCTATCCTGCGAGACAGTACTACACTAGCATTATAGGCGACCAGGGAGTAGATGTGGATATCAGTTCGGATGACAAACCGAGATAACGAATTCATCAAGGTTAGTCCGAGTCTTCCCCTCGATGATGCTGATCGATCTTGACACGGTGAGTGGTTGACTAGGAGCCAATGGCTAGTAATGGAATACACAACTCGAACTTGAAAGTACCGTGAACTTGAAGCGTAACCGGCTTCTCGACGCCCTCGCTCCACATGTCTTCAACGATCTCCCTGCCCATCTCATTCGGACCAGCGACGTAAAGCTTATCTCGAACTGACCTCTTCGTGCCCGTACTCAAGGTTTGTTGGGCGCCGATCTCCTAGCGCTTCGTCCGCCCGTTGCAAGTCTGTACGAGGATTTAGTCTTCGTCTACCCTCTACCATACCAAAGCATGCTAATGTGAATATGTACTGTATATACTAGAGACGATAATATGAGGCAAATTTTCCTTCCAGGCTATTCAACCAGCGAGAGAACAAGGCGGGTACCGTAACATGTTTCACGCTGCCTGAGCATTCTTACAAACACCACGTTTTGTCAGCTCATGGAACTCCTCCCCGCAATCCAGCTCACGCTTGCATGACCGTTCGAGAACTTTCTCTCTTTCCCTTTGTCCCTGACCACACCCCCCGTCCCCATTTCCCTTCGCACGCCCGTCTCTATCCCCATCACGCCATCTATATCATGACCCGCACCACCTTCGAGCATCCCCACCAGGCGCCGGATCATCTCCCCCTGCACATCCACCGCGTTGCGCAGCTCCGATATCTGCTGACTGAGCTCCATCTGGTTCTGAGCCAGCTTCCGATTGGACAAATCCCGCTCGCTGCGGGTGCCTAATGGGACCACGTCCGAGTCCGGATCCAGATCCAGATGTGGGTCCTGATCTTCGTCGGTCTGCCAGTCCGTCAGCAACACGTGGCGATTCAGCCGCGCGTTCGAGCGCGACAGGACGACAGGCGAGACGGACTCACATCGTACCGCGTCATCTTCTTCCACACGATGCTGAATTCCCGCCCAAGCACGAAACTGGGGAGGGCGATCAGGAGCAGACCAAAGGCGAGGAGTGGGACTGTGATCAAACGGCCGAGGATGGAGCGTGGGGTTATCTCGCCGTAACCAACCGTTGTGATTGCTGTTTTTATATCGTGACATTGACGTACCGTTTAGAAGACAGAAAGGAAAAAGTAAGAGTAGAATGTCAGAGGCTTGGGAATGGGTAATAAATGAACGGATTCAAGACTCACTGACGAGGACGAACCTAGTAACAAGGGCAAGTGAGGCAGAACGAGACACAAGTTAGTGGGTCACTTACCATGCGGCTGCTGGGATGGACTATTTGATGATATTCAGATAGATTAGTGGAGGGACCTGGGGTTCCGTTTTAGACGGCTTACAGCGAACTGGGATGGATCTCCGTCAGCGTTGGTGAACGTCTCGAGTGTATCGTCCCATGTGCCTCGCTCGACAAAGTACCTGTACAAATGGAAATGGATTCAATTTGGGGCAGAGGGTGCAGTCAAAATGACGCACAGGAGTGTACTAAAGACCGTGAGTACCATCGCGATGAAGAAGCTAATCGCGAGGAGCGCATGGTGCGATCGTCGGATGGAAAGATACATGACCTCGATCGTTCTTTCATGACGAATGGCAGGTCAGACACTCAGCTAAGGAAGGGTAACCTCATCGACATACTTACAAGAGAATTGTACTGTTGTATCTGAATGGTCGGAACACTCGCAGGAGACGGAACATCCGAAGGATGGAAAACCGAAATAGGATGGACTGAATAGGTCATAGTAGCTGAGCTGTCAATGGAACGGGGTTGAAAAGCGTACTGTGTCTTGTTGTAACATTATTTCGATGTAGTAAGGCATTATAGCCAATGCGTCTATGACACCATAGAATGCTGTTCATCGTACTCCACGCATGAGGAACGGACTATCAAAATTAATCAATGATGTCACGCACAAAATACCCATTTAACAAGCGAGATCCATGACGAGCTCCAGGCGAAAAGTCGAGCGCAGTATTCAACGGTGAATAACAGTACCAGACTGGTCTCCACTCCGAACCACACACGGGGAGAAATGGAATGGAAGCTCGGAACCGTCTCCAGAATGGTCACGATCGCGGAGAAAACGATGAGAGATGTCGAAGCAAAGTGTACAAGGAAAGCAGAGGATGAAGAGGTGGGCTGCTCGAGGAGCTCGAAGGCTGCGTGTTTTCTGGGTGACTTGACGGGGTCTGGTCCACCCTCAAAGGTAAGAGGGTTGGGAAATATATCTTCGACATTTTGCGGGGAACGTGATCGTATGTCTTCAGTCAGAAACTGAGCGGCTACGGGTGATATGCGGGCGAGTGGGATTGACTGAGACATGCGCGAAAGGCCCCTGCTGAAACTGAGTAGAGTCTTGCCCAAGAAGCTTGTTAAACTGACCAACAGCCTGGAGAGGCCACAAAGTCAAGCCGTGGGGGCCGAGCGGGGTTGCCTTGCAAAGTACCCACGTACAAGGCCAGAAGCCAAAATGTTAACTTAATTAAGTAATTAATTAATTGCACGCGGAGCTACACTTTTCTCACCACTCTTCAAGGTTCCCTTCATACGACTACCCTTCAGACCTGAAATTTCTCGAACTCACTGTACATGTGTTATTGTGTCGCTTGATATCCCGTTCAATTCATCTGGTCTACTACAGGTTTAATTCCACCTACTGGTCACTGGCTCTGTTTGATGGACTAGAACTTCGATCTTCGCTGGATATATCTGGCCACGTCTCGATTGCTCAGCGCCTCCAACGGTACTACTTAAAGCGGCCAGTGCGCAGCTGAACGTTCTGGCGTTGGTTTCCCTTGACTATACCCTCGTTATCGATAGTACAACCAGGTGAGATTCTGTGGTTCCCTCCATCTCTGGTTAAATGCTCGTTTTGCTCAAGTCACACTAACACCGCTACGTTCAGCTACGTCCTTCAGGATGGGCGACATTCCACCAGAATCCACCCTACACGCCATGGATTCAGAAGTGGTTACTCGCAGCTATCAACAAGAAATGTTGGACGCTAGCTTGGTCGAAAACATCGTCATCGCGCAAGATACAGGATCAGGAAAAACCCATATTGCAGTTCTACGTATGAAAATTGAGTGTCTTCGTGAGCCGCACAAGGTGACGTCGCCACTCTAGTCTGGAACCGCAACTGATCAACAATCCCAAAGGTCTCGTGGTTCATTGCGCCAACTGTGGCACTCTGCGAACAGCAGTGCGATGTGATCCAAAAAGCGATTGGATTGGTTGGACTTATCCATGGTGGCTTGGAACCGAAGCAGTGGACGAACCCCAACTTGTGGAAGAATGTTCTCAGCAAAAACCGTGTTATAGTATCCACTCCTCAGGTTCTCCTCGATGCTCTCAGTCACGGATACATCAATCTAGGCCGAGAGATCGGGCTCCTCGTCTTTGACGAAGCCCACCACGCAAATGACGATCACCCGATGAACTGCATCATGCGGAACTTCTATTTTAGACTTCCTATCCGAACGTCCACCAAAGCCAGCAGCCGTGGGCCTGTCAGGGAGGAAAGACCAATGATTCTTGGCCTGACTGCCAGCCCCATGTTTGGTGGCGATGCCGCTAAGGCATTCAGGTGGATATCACACCACTCAGGCTCTGCAGCTCAAGGTTCTGATGATTCTTGTTAGAACATTGGAAATGAACCTCGACAGCGTCATTCGTAGCCCGAGACAGCATCGCAAGCAGCTCGAAGCATACGTTCACCGACCGGTGTTCAGGCACGTCTTGTACAACATTCCATGGACGTACGAGGCATGTTACTCGGCTTCGAAGAACTTCTACGCGCTCAAACAAGTGGCGGAGTCGATGGATATCCAGAAGGACCCCTACATTCTCTTCCTTCGCGAAAACCTAACAAAAACGCCTCCTGGCCCCGAGAGGGTCCGTCTTGATCAAAAACTTTCCCAAACGATCCTCAAGAATAATTCATACACGCACAAGGGGATCAAAGATCTTTTCACCACTGCCCATGATATCTGTTACGACCTTGGCCCATGGGCAGCAGATTGGTATATCCAGCGTGTCCTCGAGATGGCTCTTGAGAATGCGTCCCCATATAGCAAGATCACGACTGCGTGGCAATCCAGGGAAAAAGCGTATCTCATTAAGCATCTCAAGAGTATCAATATCACGCCTGTCTCCTATGAGCCTCAGTCCATCGATAGCGGTATTTCGGACAAGCTCCGGGTCCTCCTTCGAACATTAGAGGAGGAGAAAGAACGGGCCGAGTCTTTTAACGAGCCATATAGCGGGATCATATTCGTCACGAGGAGGGATGCAGTGCTCGCACTGGCTGCGGTTCTCGAACATCACCCTCGAACGAGGGATCGGGAGTCGTTCAGAGTAGGATACCTTCTTGGTTCTTCGGAGAGCTCCTATCGCACTGCGTTCTTGGATATCACGCGGAAGATCCTACGCCAGCCACAGGCTGAAACGCTAGATGACTTTAGATCTGGAGAAAAGAACCTTATCATTGCGACTGCGGTTGCAGAGGAAGGTCTGGATATCCAAGCATGCGGAAACGTCGTCCGCTGGGACGTCCCTAACAATATGGCGAGTTGGGCACAGAGCCGGGGTCGCGCGAGGAGGAAACGTAGCTCCTTCGTCCTCATGTTCGAGCATGGGGGTATCGATGCCGCTCGTATCGCGCAGTTTCAGCAGCTAGAGAGAGAGATGGTCGCGCAATACAACGCCGAACGGAAGGCTATCGAGCGACCACCACCGCTACTCTCGGAAACTGACGATGAGTTTGATCCATGCGAGTTTAAAGTTGAGTCCACGGGGTAAGTGGTTAACGTTACTGAAGGTCGCTTGTTCACGAGAATGTCCGTTCCTATCTTGCAGGGCATTGCTCACTCTCCAGGCAGCTGTTTCGCACCTGAACCATTTCTGCTCTGTCCTCCCGAACTCTAGGCATACTAACCATGTCGCCATCTATGATATCGATCCTCCTGATTTACCCGAAGGCTGGCATGCTCTCGACGATAGACAACGAGAAGTCCCAGCGTATCAGGGTCCATCTGGTTGTAAATTGACCTTGCCTAAAGCCTTGCCGCTCGAACTTCGCGTCTACACCGTCGAGCGAAAATACCCCACGAAGCGGTCTGCATACCAACATGTTGCATTTAAAGCCTACCTCGAGCTGTACAATGCTGGACTGCTTAACGATCACCTGCTTCCCCTGACAAGCGTCATTGAACCGGAACTGGAAGAGGAGGTGAAGGAAATGTTGAAAGACATTGAGAAGCGTGACGGGACGGCTTCTGTGACGAGCCAGCTGAATCCGTGGCTGCCTTCGAGCGAGGAGGANAATTGGTGGTCAACGGAAATCACCGTTGAAGGTCTTCCTTCACTGACGCTCTTGACGCCCATCAAGATTCCTGCGCTCACCGCGGACGAGCTACCGGTTTTGCACCATCCACGGAAGGGTAGGATAAGGGTCAAACTTCGTCCCGGAAGAGCGGCCCGCTTGTCCCAAGAAGACTTGACGGCTGCCCAGCAGAGCACTCGGAGGTTGTTTTGGAGTCCCTATGGTTCACGGATGCAATGGCCGCGCCTCGACTTTGCGTACCTATTTATCATCAACGCGGATCCAGATGTTGACACGTGGTTATACCGGCGTAGTCGGGCGATGCAGTTGGAGGGGCAGGTGGACTCTGAGAGAGTCCATTCCACCAATGCGGCGGCGTTTGTTTCACAGAACGGATACCCAATGGACCTCACTTGGGTTCGTGATGGCCGGTCCTTTGGAAAGCTTTATCGTTTCGTTGGTTGGCACTACGAGAAACTCACGGAGGAAGAGGAGGCAGAAATATGCGCTCGCCGGATGTACTCGCGATTCGAGGACGTTCGGGTGACATACCCTCTCCTCCTAGTCGAGCCTCTGCCACAGAGGTCCAATTTCTTACTCCCTCTTCCGGTTTCCAACGCGACTCCAAAGCCGTTCCTTCTCCTTGCCAAATACTCCTACCTTGAGCTTTTGTCTCCGACGGAATGTGAATATTCAACGATTATCCCTTCGATCCTTCGTCGTCTCGAGACAGCCATGATTGTCAATTCGCTTAGAAACACCCTCTTCCCCCGCGCTCCTCTTGCAAAAATACCCCCTCCATTCCTCACGACTGCAGTGACTGCTCCTGTCGCCGAGGATCCAATCAATTACCAACGCCTCGAGACACTCGGAGACGCTGTGCTTAAATTTATCGTCGCCGTGAACCTGATGGCTACCTATCCATCGTGGCACGAGGGGTATCTGACCAGACGAAAAGATCACGCTGTAGCGAACTCCCGTCTTGCAAAAGAAGCTATTAGACGCTCCCTTTTTCGGTGGATCATCCGGACACGTTTTTCACCCAAACGATTTAAACCACTATACCTCCTTTCACTAGAGGAGCCCGGCATTACCCCGGAGGACCCTCCCGAAGAAACCAATGATGAGCCGGTTGTTGGAGGGGGCAAGACACGCAAGGAAGTTGAGGAACTGTCGACGAAGATGTTGGCAGATGTCGTCGAGTCTCTGATTGGTGCTGCATACCTCCACGGCGGGTTTGATCTTGGCGTGTCGTGTGCCCAGCTGTTCGGTCTAGGACTCGAATGGCACCCCATCCCGGAGTGTGTTGAGAAGGCATTGTCCCGCGTCGAGCACACCGACGAGGTGTCGCCGCAGTTGAACGACGTGGAACGCATGTTGGGATACACGTTTCGACGAAAGCTGTTGCTCGTCGAGTCGCTCACGCACGCGAGTTATCAGTACGACGATCGGACGGTGTCGTACGAGCGCATGGAGTTTCTCGGGGACGCACTGCTCGACATGGTCGTCGCCGATTTCCTGTACAAGTATCCTGGGAAAACGTATGCGCCGCACGACATCCACATTCGCAAATCAGCCGTCGTGAATACCCATTTTCTCGCGTACATCTGCCTTCGAACTTCGCTCGACGTGGACGCGAGCATGCCCGGGCCCGGTCCACGCCACGAGATCGTGATGCAACCCAAGACGAACACGATCTATCTCTTCCAGTGTCTCCAGCACTCGAGCACCATGATCCTCGAAGACCAAAAACTGACCTCCTATCGATACGGCAAGGTGAAAGACGAGATCGAGAAAGCACTTGCGACGGGCGAAACGTTCCCCTGGGCAGCGCTCACGCGATTACAAGCCCCAAAACTTTTCAGCGACATGATCGAGAGTCTCATCGGGGCGGTGTACCTCGACTCGAGAGGGAACATGGACACCGTGAAGACGCTACTTTGGACGTTGGGCGTGTTGAACCATCTGGACCGTATCGTACGGGACGAGGTGGATGTGTTGCATCCGGTCTCGAGGTTGTCTGTTTGGGCATCGCGTCTGCAAAAGCCGATCACGTATGAGTATACGGAGGAAAAGGGACTGGTGGTGTGTACGATCAACGTGGAGGGACGGGAAGCGGTGAGTGCGAGCGCGGAAAAGAGGGGACATGCGAGTCAGGAAGAGGCTCGGTTCGCCGCGGCGGAGAAAGCAATCTCTATATGGGAGGTGGGGAGTCCTGTATCGCTTGCTACCCATTATCGGCTATGATGTAGAGAAGAAACACAAGGTCTGTAATACTGCAAAGGTGACGAGGGCAAAGACCCTTGAGACCACCAAACAAATTCACCTGATCCAGTCCTTTTGATGCATAATCAACTGCAACCCTTGTCAAGGTATGGTGCAAAGTACATAACTACAACCCTCATTGGCCCAAATGATCATTTTGATGCATCACTATAATTCTATTCTTTAATGCATTACTGATAGTATTATTTTGCCTTATACCCTGTACTACATTTCTGATTATATAAGCATACTGGGTGTACAGAAAAAAAGTATGGGGTAAGATTCAGAAGCAGCCATCTCACATATCCAGTTTGAGAATCTCCTAGATTATATGTTTTGGTGAATTTCCTTTTGTTTCAGCTACTTCCCCTCACTATACATATGGTCTGAGAGTAGCAACATGTTGTATATACTATAATAGATTATTCCTACTGCTTACTTGGTGGGTTCCGAAAGGCCCTTTGAGGGATACACTAGGATAGGGGAATCACATTTTTGACATACCATACTTGTCATATGGGCTTACAAAGCAATGCACCCCTCGATTACGGCCAACGATGTAAGCGATCCCAAAGTCCTCCATTCTTTGGGTCCGAAGAGTAGCCAAGACAGATGCCCCTGACCTCTCTTTCCACGATACAATACCGTCTGTTGAGCCGAAGACGCCTGTCAAGAATCGTACGTGTACGTCCTACGTGATTCGTCCCCATCAAACCTAGAAAGGGCAGATGAATGTGTCTAAACGTCGTCCCGGCTTCTTGGGCGGTGGATCCAGGCCCCACACGATGACGATAACCGTTGCGCTTCTCCTGAACCCGAACATGTAATGATGCGGCGCTCTCCAAGATGCGATGCGGCCGGCATGCGGGGTGCGTGTACGAAGGGCGTGCTGAACCGAACTTGCAGGCATTTTTTTTCCCGTGATAGGTAAGAGATCATATAAACGCTGGATGCGACTCCTTGGTCGGGCACTCACGTCTAGTTAGGTTCGGGCCGCCGCCGCCATCGACAAGTTCAACCATGCCAGTCGTCAACCAAGACGTACCCTTTATCCCCGTCAGTCCTCCTCCCTCGTCGTCTCGTTCTGTACCTCACCGTAGCCATTGCACCGCAGTCACGCAACAAGATCAAACCTCCCGTCAAGCGCCTCGATAAGCGCGAAGACGACCGAGACATGTATCTATGGTACATCACCGAGGACGAATACCTCCGACTCAACCAAATCTTCGTCGGCCGCGACTTCCAAGACACAGGGCTGGGCGGGACAAAAGTGGTCGGCCTTCCAGCGGCGTGTGAAGGGTGCGGCAAGTACACCGAGTTCATCGACTGGTGAGGTGTCGCCCCTGGACGATGGTCCACGATGAATCATTGGGGTTGGCTCATCATCCTGTCGGCAGGGTGTGGACGGCGCTCCGACGAGGTGTCCACACGCGCGAGTTCATGTTCAATTCGCTCAGGCACGGACGTCAAGGCGCGGAGACCATGCACGACGTGTATTGCTCAGAGTGCGGCCGGATCACGCTTGTGCGGTCCAGAAACAACGCAGAGGGCGGGGCGGAAGCACCGACCATCGAGGTCGCCAAGGTGTGTCCCGTGGCTGCGCTCCAGACGATGGCAATTCACACATCCTCGTGAAGCCCCTCGATCGTTCCAAGTACGATTTGATGCCCGACCAAATCGAACGCAAGGCGGAGTTTGCAGCTGGAAAGCCAATAAACCCGGAGGTGAGATCACAAGTCATTACAGTGCTTCCGTCATCGACCCAAATAACGCGCCGCATCTTTTGTAGGCCGTAACGTGGGGTACATGGTGGTTGGATAACACGGGGAGCACGGCTGCCTACCGGGCTCGGATCGCCAAAGAAAAAGCCGAGGCCAAGCTCCAAGCCGAGAGGGGCACAACCGAAGAAACTGTAATATAGCGTGTATTTGTCTGATGCGGTTCAATCCCATGATAGTTCAAGGGGGAAAAAAAACATGAGCCGATTAAGATGGACGACCAAAGGACACTTGGAACGTGGGCCCGTCACTCTGCCAGGCTTCGAGGCCTCACGGGTCACTGTCGTCCCAGTGTTTGAAGAAATTCGCGGGCAACACCTGTCACATGCCGGATCAGAGCTTTCCTCGAACCCACCATAGATTCGAACGCGCGATCGTGTACACCAAGATCACGCTCAGTCGATGTGGGACGAGGCGCATCAAGATTCAAGTGTGCTTTTTCGCCGATCGTTGACGTTGGTCCATCGACTTTGAAAAACCCTCCACGGCGTGATCATAGTCCACCGTGGACGACTGAATCGAGGCCAACCCCGGACCTTATCCACTGTACCCGAGTGGTTGAAGTTCCGGCGCCTGGGATATTTGATGGCTCAAGTTGGTCGCGACCGTTCCCCCCGGAACGTATCCATTGTGATAACGTATGCTTATGTATGAGTTGACCCGTGTTTGCAAATGGCTAGGGGCGATGGTGCGCGAGAAATAAAAATATCAGCCTTGAGGGATCTATCAAGACCGCCGCCGCCGTCACTGACAGGCTTCTACCGCGAGAAGGTGATGCGGATGTGGTCACAAGGTCCTATTTCTATATTGTATTCCGTTCCTCGGGTCCACAGAGCAAAAAGAACGACCCGGGCCGGTAACATTGGTATCGTGGACAATTCTAATCAGCGAATCATCGATTTCAGGAGGGTGTTGCTCACCCCAAGTCAGCACCCCAAAACGAACACCCTCTACCGGTGTGCCGGACGTTGGAAGATAGCTCTACTGTACCAGCCTACCGGGTGACTAGGTGACCCCGAATATGTAAGTTGGCGTAATGAATTCGGGTACGTACAGGACAATGTAGAAAACAATCGCTTCCCCGCTCATTCAGATCCGCAAAACCGTTAGTCACATTACATGGCTAGACTCAAAGAAGAACAAACCTCCAATGGAAGAGACTCAGACGGATCGCCAGTAACGAGGTCCCCATACAATATAGATGTCGTCATGTTCCACAGTAGTCCCTTGAATTTTGCACAGTGGTGTAGCTGTGACTGGCGCGTATCAGTAGTCATATCGCCACAGGCTCGTTTACGATCTGCTTTGGGATGGGGGTAGCATGTCAAGACGTGATGGTTTAGATTCACGAAAAAGTATAAAAATGGGCTCAAAGATCAGGACGAGCACAAGTCCTCGAACAACAGCAGTATCACAACCTCTTACCTGCCGTATCCACATAACCATGTTCACCTTTGAGAAGACTTTCGTATGTCACCGTCGTCCTGCAAGCGTCTTCTGTTGACACCGGTTTTAGTTGTGGGGGAACACCATTGACCTCTCGGGCTGGCCCAGCACAACGACTGCCGTCGTCGAAGAGCAAACCTTGAAGGATGAGACCAACGGAGCATCCCTGAGCTCCGACAAGAACACGGTATGTTTCTGTGATTGTCGTGGACGCTTTATGCTAATGAGATCCATCTTAGTATTGGGGACGCGGCGTCGATCCCTGGTTCAGCGGAGCCTCTGCAATTGTCGATGAGCAAGCCATGGAGGAGGAAGGTAACTTGGAGTGAACACCGTGTCAACGTTTGTCTTTGATCATCACTCGCAACTATGTATATTCTGTATCAAAGTTGTCCCGTTTTGAAAGCTTCCTCGTGAATGTAGCTTGGATGGCGGAAAGGATGAGATCACTCAGCTACAGAGCAACGTTCAGATCGTGCCGTATGTGAGTGCCGTCACCCAAAAAAGTTATGGCGCATCCTGGAGCACGTTATAGCTTTTCTCTTGAGATGGACTTGGGACACCAGACGAGCCAGGAGCGCATATACTCGCGTATGTTTGATATGTCGGCGCGTCGCGCGTTTGCCAGCGTCACTCGTTAATTCGAGTCAGCGTTCCACTTTGCTGATGTCTCCCGTCGATTCTGCAGAGGTAGTGATACCCGATATCTGCGCTCGGTGTACCAGAGTAGCGCCCTGTAGCACCCAATCTCGTCAGCAGTACTTATCGTGCTTTCCCAGAGAATGATACGCCGAGAGAAATACCCGCGGACCTCCAAGGTACAAGTATGTAATTCATGGTTGCCGCCGAAAACGAGTGCCTGAGGTGATAGATTACGCACCTCCACCCGTTCCCCATTGTGATCCCCGTGGGCCTTCCGTTCGATTTGGGCGTGTAAATTGAGGGCTGCGTGACCTCGTTTACGCTCTCTTTTGTAATCGGGGTACGTCAAGAACGGCGATGGTTCGGATTCACAAAGGGTATAAAAAGGGGGCTCAGAAATCAGGACGAATACAACAAGTCCTCGAACAGCAACTGCGTTACAACCTCTTACCTGCCATATCCACACGACCATGTCCACCTCTAAGAAGACCATCGTATGTCACCGTCGTCGTGCGAGCTTCCGCTGTTAACACCCGATTTCAGTTGTGGGCGGGCACCACCGACCCCTGGTTCAGCGCAGCGACGGCTATTGTCGAAGAGCAAGCTTTGGACGATGCGACCAGCGGTGCAGCCCTGAACTCCGACGAGCCCATTGTATGTGTCTGTGATCGCAGAAGCTTCACGTTGAAGACATCCATTTCAGTATTGGGCAGGGTGGGGCGAGCCCTGGTTCAGCGGAGCCTCTGCGATTGTCGACGAGCAAGCCTTGGAGTAGGAACGGAATTCGGAGTGACAGTAGTCAAATGCCAGTGAGCACCGGTGGGGGGTATCGTGTCAACATTGTATTGGGTCGTCCCTCGTAACCATGTATATTCTGTATCAAGTCATGGGTGTAAAAGGTTTCCTCGACGTCGTTCGCGAATGTAGCGTGGATGCCGGATACGACAAGATCAGGTTAGTCAAGCGACGCTTAGGTCGCGCCCGGTATACGAGCGTTGCAGACGGACTTGGTCATCAGACTAACTGCGATGCTTGCTTGACGGTACGTCAGTCAGTACTTCAAGTAGTATTGAAATGTCCAAACACATCTTGCCAACCGCTCCCAGCCACCTCTCAAGTCGAGCTGTGATGATCCCGAGTACTATCCTCGAACACCCTGAGAAGGAGGCGTCCCATTTTTCGTCGTCGCGCCCGCCGTCAAAGCACCGCTGACGCCGTTCACCACAGGCTTTTGTTACGCAATGCCTCAGGGCAACAGCCTGTCTAGCAGTGGTCCGATACCCCAAGTACCCAATTCACTTCAATAGATTCTGGGCGCGGACTCATTGGCATCGCCCAAAAAATAACAGGGTGCCTATCGATCTTACGATATCCCCGGGGTTTGGAGCGGAGTGGGCATGGAAAATGACCATCTGCAACTCTACTCACGGTAGGCCATTCCCTAACGTACTGACTTTGATTCTAGGCTCGTCTCTCCCACCGAGGCAGAGTTAACTTGTGGTAGTATGTACACCAATTACCTCCGAGCCATACGCGTGCCAGGGACAGCATATTCTGCTCTAGTATCTGAAATATCGTCAACGACCGACTCGCTATTGCTGCTCACTCGGCATAAGCGGAATTCGACTACTATCACAGGGATGCTATTTCTATGTGACTACAACGCGGCGGGTACGACCAAAGACGACAGTTATAGAGTACATGCTTCAAGAGCCACGGTCAGTGGCAGAGGATACCAGCGGTCCCGTGGATTTCCTCCTCAAAGGCTTGTTCCTCGACAAGTGCAGAGGCTCTGCTGACCCAGACAAGATCCCACATCTGAAACAGCTGTGAGTAAAGCAAACGTTCATCAATAGTGGAGACATACGATAAAGTTGGCGCTCTTGTGGATTTCCTCTTCCAAGGCTTGCTCTTCGAGAATCTCGGAGGCACTGCCCGGCCAAAGGGTGACGGGCCACAACTGAAACGGCTGTGAGTAGAGCAAACGTTCAAGAGTGGTAGAGACATACAATAAAGCTGGCGCTCTTGTCCATTTCCTCTTCCAAGGCTTGCTCTTCGAGAATCTCGAAGGCACTGCCCGGCCAAAGGGTGACGGGCCACAACTGAACGGGCTGTGAGTAGAGCAAACAGTCGGCGGTAACAGAGACGTACGATAGTATTATCAGAGGCGGACATGGTATGTGAATGGATATATCAAGAGACAGATGCAGTTGCTGTTGTCTGAGGACTGGTCATACTGATTTTCAGCCCATTTTATACCCCCATCGCGAGCCAAACAGACAACGATACTGTGCTCCTTTGAGGATGGTCGGTTTTGCAGCATCACAGTCGGACATGCAAGAACGAACGTTATGTGCGCGGTGATCACTTAGAAGCATATTACGTAAGAAATGTACTGCATCTTTGCAAAAAAACCCCGAACATCCACAAAAGTGGGATCGGAGGACGAATCGAGTCTGAGGAGTGACTACATGCATGTAGCCAAAGGTATGCTCACTGTCTCAGACAGTGAGCACGAAGGCCTTGTTTCTATGGGAAACCATCTTCTTCGAGTGTCGGGGGTCGACTTGTGTGGACTCGGAGGTGTCCTGAAATCGTTCGGGATTCTTCAAAGGTGCAGTAATTCTCTTGAGTAATGCTTCTGAAAGATAACAGGCCACTATGCTCTTTGGAGAGTACCAGAGATGGGCGCTGCGCGCGTAGCAAAGATGGGCTCTCATTTCGGGGTTACCGCGATCCAGTCGATGAAGCCCCTTTGCGAAAGCGCAGTAGGAGAACCCCGTTGTTCGCTACTCGGTTCAACAAGTATTCCCTGGACGTCCCTTCAGGGGGGGTTGAAACATGCATGTCCATCACATCACTTTGACAAAATCTGCCAGAGACGTCCAACTTATTTTAGGTCGATGATACATAGGTGCGCGATGTGCATCTCGTACGCTCAAGTCACCGACTGGACGTATCCGCCGAAAGTCCCCCCTCTCTCTGTTGCTTTCCCTCTTCCGACCTCGGCGCCATGCGGTCTTCTCGTTCACTTCCTCAGATCCTTTTGTACCTGATGAGTGCTCTTTTGTCATCCGTCACGTAGCACGACGCCCATGTTTCCCCACATTTGATTTCATCATTTCCAGCTACGCCGGAACCGAGACTTCAAGTCCTTCGGCACCCTGTGCAATAAGTACTTAAAAGTGATACCGTCGGTCAGCTGTCAAGGTACGGACCATATTCACAGGTCTTGGTAGGGGAGAGACACTCGACTTGGCGACATAGCTTCGATCCAATGGCAAGGAGAGGGGCCACGTAAAAACCGATTAGATCAAGGACTGCGTGAACTCCTCCTTGTGCTCTCTTTAGAAGAGCGGTCACGGTGGTCACGTCTTGCCAAATATGATGGGTCGTTCGATCCACGAAGTAGTCTCGGAATGTCCTCCCGATCGGTACAGTACGACCTCACTCTCTCCCACCAGCTACACCACACACACCATGTCGACCGCCCAACCCGATCCGTTCCGGTATTTTATTTTCTATTGCGCACATTCTCGCTCCGATAACACCCCAGTATTGAGGTGACGAGTGGCGCATGGACCTAAGAGTGTTAGAAACAAAGTTTTCAAGGAGGTAACACAAAAGCGTGTCGTTACCCACCCAGATAGCACCGCACCAAGCTCGGAAAACGAACCTCTGGTCCGTCTCTGATACCATGTCGAAAACCCACGCCCGTTTACGCATCTTCATCTCCAAGACATCGCCTGGTGGAAGATACGTACGAAGCGACAATGCGACGACTGCGATCTGGCGAGGTGTCTATTGGGCAACCCGCGGAGGTGAGATATCGATATCGTGACTACTTTTTTAAAAGTTGTGCTGGATGTCGAGTCCCGTAAAGGCACGCGGTGCGCGTTTCATTTTTTTTTTTAAAAAAAAAACAATCCCTCCCCGGTCGAATGCCGTTCGCGAGTCTACGATATTGGTACTGGAGTGCGCGATGTGCATTCGGTTTAACTGGGGGCTATGTCCCTCTCCGAGATTTACTTTGGCCCCCCGCTGGTGGGTCGCCCGATATACACCGTGGATCGTACGCGACGTGACCTGTAGCGTGTGGGGGGGAGCCTCCTGTCCTTTCGGGCCTGGATTCGGTAGACCAACACCCAGACAAGAGAGCCGTTTAGCAAGTCGAACCGATCTCTGGCTTCCCCGAGTCCCCGACAAGGATCCTCAAGATCAACGCATCCGTTCAAATCTTGGGACAAGACGGCCAAACGTACGAGAAGCGAGGGGACCAGTAGATGGTATATGCGAGTCAACCCGGAAGATTCTAGCCCAGTTCGGTGTCGGGGATACAGTATAGAGAGGCAACTAGCCTTGGGTAGTAGGAATATACCAAGGTCATGCACCACCTTCCTCCCTGCGCGGTCACGCTATACACGTAGATCTCCCCACACGGTATCCTCCATGTAAACGCACGCCCACAAATAAATACATCGACCCATAGATCCAATTCTACCCCGTCCCCGATCCCATCACGAACAGTCGGACAAGGCGTCACTGCTGTTGCTGCTGAAACACGTTCCAAGCCTCGTTCAACGCCCCAAACACCCCGTTCGCAATCATCCGCTGCTCCACCGTCGTGTTTCCCGCATTCAGCTACGTCACCCGTGAATTGGTGAGCCCCGTCCATCAGCGGATCCATGTCGCCACGATGCGCCAACGCTCACCTTGTCCGGATGCACCCTCGCAATCGCCCGCACGTACACGCCCTTGACCTGTCCCTTGTTCACCACCTCCGCCATCCCGACTTTACGCCACCCGAGCTCGGGCCAGAGCACGGTATCGTCCAGCGACGTGAGGAGTGCGCGGATGTTACCCTCCCGACCAGATTTCCATGTAGCCATCCGGACGTCCACGGCGTCTTTGCATGCCAAACGGGCAACATCTTCGGTTTGCTGGGTATCGTGGGCGGAGCGGAAGGCGTCGAGGGCCGCAGAAGGCGGCGGGGATGCAGTCGAGGGGGTCCGCTCCGGTTTCAGACGTGGGTGGTGCGCAGACTTTGGTGTGGGTTTTGGAGGGGTGGATGGAGATGAGAGAGCCGCACCACCGTCGACCATCCTTCGACACCGACCCACGCCCTTGACCGCCTCCCCCTTCACACCCGCGCTCGCCCATTCCGCACCAAGCAGCACTTGCCACGCACTGTGCGCCGTCTCCCACTTCTCGAGACTCTCCAGTGCCTCAGCACGTCGCCTAAATGCCTTTAAGAGTCCCTCGACCAGATCGACGGACGTAGGTAGGTTCCCGTTGGATGTACCGCCGCCATCACCTTGCACTGACACACTCACTTTACCCGTCCCCACCTCCACCGGCGTCTTCGCGTCGAAATCGGACTCGGTCCCTGTAAACGACATCCCCTCCTCCCCCCCTTCCCCACTCGCACCACCGACGAACCGTCGCACAATCCCAACTGCCTCCTCACATGACTTGATCGTTTCTCTCAGCTCACCCACCTTGGACCGTACGAGCGCTATATTCGTCAAGACGGGCACTCGCAGTATGTGTTCCGGTGGAAGCGCAGATAGCGCGCGCATATACGCTGCAAGGGCGACAGGAAAGTCACCTCGCTTATATGCGTCCGTTCCGGCGGATTTGTGAGACGTCGACGTGGTGAGTGAAGATAGTGCAATGGTGGTCGTGAACGTGCGTGGAGGCGGAGGTGAGCGTTGAAATGTCGACGGGCCAGACGACGTGGACGCGAGTCTTTGTGTAGATAGCGTCGGCGCGGAAAGAGACGACTGAATCGAAGGCGGCGGTGCTTGTGCATTGGGCTTGCCACGCCGAAAGGGGGACTGGTAGGGGGTGGTGGAAGAGTCGGTGCTGAAGAGATCAACTTCCCGTTCGCGCTCTGGCCGAGGCGGTGGCTGCGATGGCGATTGACGCTGTGATTGTGGGGGACGACGCGCAGGAGGGCGCTGTCTCTCCCTCCGCACCATTCCTTGTCCCCCCTCGTCGTCGTCCTGGAATTCCACTTGGACCGCACTGCGACCGATCATCTGGTCCTGTCGTTGCAATTCACCATCTGCGTGGTCGCGGTCTCGCATCCATCGCGGCCTACCATCCGGAGCTGGCGCACCACTCGCAACATTGGCAACAGCAGCCCTCTCCTCATATAGCTTGACGGCCCTCTCTTTACCTTCTTTCCAGAGCGCATTTGCCTTGCTGAACATACCACGACCGATCTCGCTCGCCTGTGATAACAATTTCTCCGCAGTGATATCGAGTTGGGGTTGTGACTGCAGCTGAGTTTGAGAGGAGTTGGAGGGTTGTGTATGAAGGTCGGTGCGTGTTGGTGGTGGTGGACGTGCAGCTCGGTTCCTGTCTCTGTCGCCGTTTCTACGACGTTCACGCTCAGGTGGATGAGGGGATGATCGTGCGGATGCTTCCTCAGCAGCTTGGGAGAGTAAGAGCTCTGTTGCAGCCTGTACGTCGAAACCGTTTTCGGTCACGGTATTCGCGAGGGCAGCGCGCGCGTCAGCGGGCGAGAAACCCATTTCCACCAGCTGGCCGATGATGTGTGGAGGTGGCGAAGCACTCGCACGTGGTGGGGGAACAGCGCCCGTCGCTATGAATGAGTTTGGAGAAGGCGATTGTGAGTGAGACTAGAGTATATATGCGCATACATCAGCAAGCATTCGTGGAGCATAACGCATATGTATGCAAGTATCGTACCACTGGCTTGCCTAGATCACCTAGTATATCCTGTTCGGGGTGTTCAAAGTGGCTATCGCGGATACCGAACGTGTCCTCCACATCCGAGTTATCGCCTCCGAGGAGGCCATCCTGGCGATCGCCAAAGTCAAAGTCGCCGGGGGTGCCTGTGAGCGAACGGGCCGGCACCTGTAGCGAGGGTGGGGACGTCTGTGGCTCTGAGGACCCGAACTCGTCGAGATCCCATAGGGTTCTGGGCTCCGACGCCGGTGCTGGTTTTGCGGGTGCAGATCGCGATTCAGACGTGGGTGGTGAATTGAATTCAGAGAGACCCCAATCGTCGTTCTCGATCGCAGCGTTGTTCGGGGGGGACGTCGTCGACGGTACAGCCTTGGCCGCATGCGCGCTATCAAACCCGAAATCAAAACCGTCCTGTGTCGTCGTGGTTCCTTGTATGGACGCAGGTGGGTGTGGACTGGAGGCCGTCCGTCGTGCCAGCGCGTCGAGTCCGTCCCAAAGCGAGGCGGTATGTACGGGTTCGATTTGAGCGGATGCAGCGCTATTTGGCGCTACCTTTGCATTCTGTGCGAGTGCGGCTCGCTCGGCCATGGTCATCTTGACTCGGTCTGGGTTTCGACTGGCTGCGGTGCCATCGAGCGAAGAGGCGAACAAGTCGCTGAACGCATCTCCTCGCTGTGAAGTGGGCTGGGGCTGTCGACCTTGCCGATCGTTGAGCGCATTGTTCGCGACAGGTTTGCTGGCTGGTTGCGATGCAGAGAGAATCGAAAAGGCGTCGTACTGTTGTCTGCGCGGTGGAAGAGTGGACCCGATTTTATTTTGTGATTGTTGCGAAGTTGACTTGGCCGGGACTGACGACGCCCAAAGATCAGCAAACGAATCAGACATGCTGGCCCCCTCAAAAATAAAAGAAAAGAGGCGCTGAATGGTGGAACGACGGAATACTTATGTAATCACTGGTCCTTTGCCACCAACACCCGGCGTGAAACTGACTCGGTTCAAATCTGATTGGACCTGCGACGCTTTTGCTTTCTTTCTTTTTGTTGAACGACGTGACCCCCGCTCATGTTGGCTACGGCCTTGGCTTTCCCAGTCGAGAGCCTGTCAAATGGCATCGGAAAGTATCACAATTCCTGGTCTGAACAGCACCGAGTACTGACAGTCCTTGACCACGATCGCTGGGTGCATCCTCCTTAAGCGGCTTGCTTATAGATCTCATACGTACCCATCTAAATCCTCGTCGACGAACACCACAACGACCGAATTTTCCGACTTTCCTGAAAAGAATACAAGACCACACTATCCCACTTTGCTCGACTCACAATATCGATCTTAAGCGTTGTAAGAACGGTGTGACTTTAGTACGCTGACGGATGCCTTCTCCCTTGGACATACTAGACCCTGCAAGGAGATCATTCATGTAGCGGTCGCCGAGGGCCTCAATGAATTATCGGCAGCGTTTGTCTGGCAATTCCCTTGGTCTATGTCTCGGGTGGTAATGCCCGTTGTTCTGTCTCTATTCCAGCGTCAAAGCCTTCACGCCCAAGCCCCAGGTCCAACGGCAATGTTTACCGGAGGCCGTCCTTCAGCATCCTCCGCTTTTCTTGTGTTTGTACCCGGCAACGTACCCGCGAGTCACTGGTCACCATCAAGACGTAATACTCGAGCCTGGCCGGCATCAGTGCTCTTTATTGGATCTGATTGACGAAGTTGACCCTGACCTTTTGCCCCTGGACTCTGGTGCGCGTGGGTCATCTGAATGTACTATAACCGCAACTCGAAGTTGCGCTTGGGGGTTTCGCCTCCGTTCAAACCGCTCTGATACGTACTCTTATACCTCCTTTCATCGTGTTCGGCGTGCGTCAGTTGTCTTCATGTTATTCCCGCTAATTCCATCCACACTTTTCTAGATATATTGACTCATGCGCATCAGTGTCCACGGACCGTAAGCTTCGTTTCCTGCATTCCCTGGAAGGATTGATTACATCTTGCAACGTATCGAAACAGGGAGTCTTGAAGGTTTGTTCCGGTTAAGCCCTATGGCCTGAGCACCCCAAACAACATCTTTATCCAGGGTGTCACGTTATGGAACAATAGGGCGCCTCCGCATGACCAATTGTGATCTAATAAGTCGAGGGTCACCGCAAAGCCGAGCATGCTCAAAGGAACGAAGTATGGTGGTATGTTTGGTCCACGTTGGGGTATAAAATGGGCTGAAAATCGGTATGAGCAGTCCTCAGACAACAACAACGTCTACATATCTCCTGCTTTATTCACATACAATGCCCGCTTCTGAAAGCGCTATGGTATGTGTCTGCCAACGTGAAGAATATTTACTCTCATCACCGTCATTTCAGTCTTGGGAGCCTTGCAGTGATTGGACCTATCGTGCTTCCGCAATTCTCGAGGAGGAAGCCTTGGAGATGGTCCTCCACAAGATCACTGGCCTCCCTGTAGGTATCTGCTAGCGTGGAAGAATATCTTCTTTGGCATTCGCTCTGGAGTGAGTGGCGAGGGAAGTGAAAGAAAGGGTATGGATTTGTGTATGTTAATACAGGCAAATCTGATGGTAGACAGTGGCATACGAGACGAGAGAGTGGGTGGCAGTGCGGAGTGCTGTCCGGCCCCGAAGCGACCTGGGTCTGTGGTGAGCTGCTGACCCACAAAGTAGTCGTCCGACGATGCCTGCCATGAGTGCAGCAGACCCGGGAACTAGGAGATGGGGGATGGAGAGTACTCACCCTAATCAACAGATGGGTGGGAGGGTGAGTCTGAGAAAAGCCTCATGCAGTGGGGGACGGGCTTGTATGTATGGAGCCAGGATCTGAGTGTGACGGTGGAGGTAGATGAGGAATGTGTCACTACCCCACCTACCCTTGACCTTGACAACGTTGAATGGGATATTCCGGAGGAGGTATTCCAAGGTTGAGCCAATGCGAATACCATGACCATGCAAGGGTGGTTTGCCTGCAGCTTTCAGCATGGCTGCGAGTACGGAGAGGAATTTGCTGCGTGTGAGGGGAACATGACTTCGGCCATGATGGTAGGCAAATAGTGGACTGTTTATTGGGGGCAAATTGATCATCAAGTGGTTGTCAAAGGCTGATTGGGGGTCTGATAAGTCATCCTGCCTGGCCCAGCTGATGTCCTCCCCATTTGGAGCTGACTTGGTTCTTGATAGGTGAAAGTTCATGACTGAGTTGCCCTGCCGGTTGGACTGACGCGTGACATCGGAGGGCTTGATGTGGGTCAGGGGGTCGAAGGAACGGAGTGTTCTGACTGTGAGTTCACCTGTTCATGTGGTTGCATAGAAAGCCATTGTGAGACAAGCGAAAATGGCAGTGTGGAGTGGGGAAGAGTGTTATAAAATGGCTTTACTTTACCCCTATTTTAGCCCCTGTTGTTCAGTACTTACGATTGATTCGTACTTTCACCGATCATGTGACACTTTCCCATCACGTGATCCCTTACATGGTTCGTCACGTGACCTCTATCACGTGATCTCTCTCCCCTTTACCTTTATCTCCGTGGATCTCGCTTGATCGGGCCCGTCTGTCAATCTCGCTTCTCACCGATCCAATCTCATTTCCCACCAGTGGCAGCATGTTTCTAGATCTCCGATTACCCCTCTGCCACAACCCTATATTATAGTTTACTTCCTTTCCATTTGATCCGATCACCTACAGGATTCCTCATGTACCTTAAGCGTAGTCTATTTCTGTAAATCTCCTGTCATTTACCACGTTTCCTCTAATATATAAGGCCTGGTCATTCAAGCTGGTTTCCCAGCTTGATCCACCTTGTCTTCTTCTCCCTGTCATTCGTGTGAGGGCACCCACATCCTGCCTATTCCATTGAGTCGCTGTCAAGTCGCAAGCCAGGCTCCCTCTACCCTCTTTCACCATTCGTAGTGAGTCAGGAGAAGACCGCCTGTCGTCATACGGGTACGAACCGCCGTAGTTGTATAAGGAACCAGTTGGCCCCCGCTAAGTGGCCACTTACTCTCCCTTTACAAGTCCTCACCATTCCGCCTCCCTTTTTGAGGTTTCCCGTGTTCCTTCCCATTCCGCCTCGCTTCTCGCTGAGTCACAGTTCATAACAAAGAGAGGTTGAGGTGCCTGCGTATGGCAAGTATGGTGTCCACAGTGACAGTATTCATCAATAATCCAACCCCAAGCCATTCTGGTTCCGACACTTCCGATCCCGGAACCATCATTCCGGGATAGTGTTCCGGCACTACCGTTCCGAAGCCTTCCGAGGATTTTTCCCACGCTCTTCCGAGGGTTCCGAGATTATCATCTCGGAACAGTCTCGGAACCATTCCGGAACTGGTTCCGGAATTTTCCCGCACTCTTCCGAACTCGGAACGTTCGGAATCACCTTTCACCTTACTTAGCTCACTTTATCAAACATTACATATAACATAATACGACTATACCTTCACCCACAACACATACATA
>QGOH01001954.1:22512-35763 GCA_003313155.1 Boletus sp. MG95
GGCTGGGGCTGGGGCTGGGGCTGGTGCAGGGGGTGCGGCCTGCTGTTGAGGTGCGGTTTGAGACGGTGTGGTGATAGATTGGACTGGGGACGTGGCCACAGGTGACTGCTGGGCAGATGCCAGTGCCTGAGGCAATGGTTGAATAGGCTGCTGGGGCGACTGCTTTGCCTTGATTAAAGCTGGTTCTGGAACTGGCGCGGGCTCGGTCCTACCCGACACCGATTAGCTGGAACATCAATGAAGATTTTAAAAAATGACACACGGGGATGGCTCGATCACATCACCACCAAGGCTCAAACTACCGAATTGCATGCCGACTTTCTCAAGTCCTGGGTTGAAACTCGAGGTCGGCATGACAACAGCCTGGTCGATTGCCTTGTACTTGTTTGCACTACGATGTGAAGCAGCAGACGACCGTGGAGGGACAGACACTGGAGACTTTGATGGTGCTGGGGCAGAAACTGGCTCTTCTGCTGGTTGTTGAGGAGCTGGGACTGGTTCGGGATGCACGGGTGCAGGAATCTCAGGTGCGGGTTCCTCTTGAGGTAGAGGGACGGGAGTTTCATCCTGGATATCTTGTTGGGTTTGCACCGGGGAGGACCAAGCAGCTTCAGGAGGAGGTTTGACCTGTGGATCGTCATCCCAAGTAGGGGGTTGTACGGTTATTGGATCCTCCCAACCATCACCTATTAGGTCTGAATCGCCATTGACGAGTGATGCCGGGGCGGGTTCAGCTGGTTCAGGCACTGAAGGAGGGATGCGCGGAGCTACTGGAGGAGGTGGTGGAACGGCTGGTTTCTCTTGTGGCCTGTGAAAGATGTATGAGAAGGGGATGCGGGTAGAGAAGAAAAAGGAACGTGATACCGTGCAATTTGAGCCCAAGAAAGTTTCGACGTCGCTGGTAGCTTTGTAGGCCTTGTGGTTACTGATATTGATGTGGCAGGTGCAGATGTCGAGTAGTCTTGTGCACTCCAAGGGCCGATACCCCATGAAGAGGGCGTCGAGGAAGAGTGGGGAGGGAGAGAGGGGTCTGACGCAGGAAGCTCCGTGGTGGTGTTGGGATCAGAGGGAGAGTCGTGTGCGACTGATGGGGTGCCATTCGACAAGTCAGGTTTGTCGGGGTGAACTGTATCGGAAAAGTCCTCGACGGGCAACTTGTCCACGGAATCGGGAGCGGGTGAGGATGTTTTCCCGGGATGTGGGGGGCGCGAGGCGTGGCCATTCACCCCAGGCCCACCTCGTGCTGAGCCGCGACCGCGAGTGCCTCTTGTTGGACCACCACGACCGCCGCGACCGCCGCGGCCACCACGCGAGTCAGTGCGATCGCGAGAGATGGGATGGTCCTTTGGGCTTGGGTGGGAGGTAGTCGGCGGTTTTTTGTCTTTCTTGCTTTTCACGGAGCCCCACTGTTCTGCATGACCTGTGATAGCAGGCGATTGAGAGGACGGAAAGCGAGAAAAAAAGGGGAAAGACAGACCTTCGCTGATTCTCTGTGCTGCGAGCTGGACGTCGCCGGCGACCTCGAGGAGGAGGGACTGGAGGTCTGGAAGCAAGGGTGAGGGAGAAGGGGGAGGAGGAGGAGGACAAGGACGTGCCTTCGACGGAGTAGCCTGGAAAGCAATCCTGGAGTTGGTGTACTTGGGTGCGGTATTTGAAGTCGGCGCCTGGCTGGTCTGGCTGCTGCTGCTGGAATCGAAACGTTGCGGATTTGTACGACATGTTGCAATGGATGGGCTCGCTCGGGGCCTGCTCACCCTTCTAAGAGCGGAGTTTCAATTATAAACACGACCCCCCGTGAAAATCAAATTAACCCCCCACTTTCCAATCGCTGCTGCCTCCTCCTCCCAACGCGCCAAACCGCCCATGCAACCAGTCACTCTCCTCGACACCGACGACGACGACGACGACGACGACAGCGACCACCTCCCCGCCCTCTCCCCCGCCACCGATTTCACCCTCCCCATCGACAGCGAGTCCGACGATTTTACGCGCGCCCTCGCCGACCTCGCCAGGCTGCGCGCGAGCGTGCAGAACAATCTCCGTCTCCGCCCCATACGCTCCTTCTCCGCGCTCCCAAAGCTTTCCTCTTCCGTGCACTCCCCGCCCACCCCGTCCCCTGTCTACTACACCCCCGAGGACAACCGCTGCCCCACAGACCTCCCCGACCGCCCCATCCCCGCATCTGCCTGGCGTCCCGATGTCCTTTCCGCCCGTCTCGCCGCGCTCAGGCGCCCCATCGTCGTCGACACGCGGCCCCTTGCTGCCTACCACGCCTCCCACCTCATCGACAGCGTCAACATCGCTATCCCGTCCCTCATCCTCAAGCGATGTCGCAAACCAGGCAGCGGCTTCCAATCTCTCGCCGCTCTCCGCCAGTTCATCACCTCAGACCAGGACAAGCATCGCTGGGACACCCTTCCATCCTCCCCCTCCTGGGACGGCGACGTCGTCATCGTGCACGGTGAGGAAACAGACGACTCTGAAATCAACAACCTCCAGGTCATCGCGTGGGCGCTCCTCCCCGTCATATCATCTCTCCTCGGTCAGGATCGCGTACATTATCTCCGAGGCGGTATAGCAGCTGCACACTCCCATCCGGGTCTTCGACATTTCCTCGTGACACAATCCCTCCCTCCGGGTCCCGACGACCCAGAACCATCATTGAGGAGCGCAAAGAACAAAGGCCTCTTCCACCTCAACACCTCTGCCCCAACCCAAACTCATTTCGAAATAGATCAGCCCATGCCGTCACCGTTGCCGATCATGCCCACGACGACTTCGGATCAACGAAACGACCCTAGCGGTTCCCCTCCGCCATCACAGCTCTCGTTCCGCCGTCCCGCTCCCCCACGACGTCCAAGTGTGCCAAATCTCACCCGTATAATCACAAACGGAGGCGGCGAACAACAGCTTTCTCTTCCCCGTCTCCACATCCGCACTGCCCCCACACGCTCCGCGACACTCCCTATTACCCCCACACAACTCTCAGGGAGTCCCAATGGCAATACGCTCTATCTCCCTCCACAGTCTCCTTCGCACCTCAATCTCTTACATTCAAATCACACGCCCCCCGTATCATCCCCGCGCTGGACAACCAGCCCAGCCGACCTCCTCCCACCCC
The DNA here is from genome assembly GCA_003313155.1 of Boletus sp. MG95. Taxonomy (NCBI): domain Eukaryota; kingdom Fungi; phylum Basidiomycota; class Agaricomycetes; order Boletales; family Boletaceae; genus Boletus; species Boletus sp. MG95. The sequence continues at coordinate 25,634 of QGOH01001954.1, forward strand.
CATCTCCCAGATTCGCCCGTCCAACACCACCCCGCACACCCGACACACCGCTCGGTATACCTCATCCTACGCCATCACCAAGCACGGCACGGCCAGATGACCTCCAGACAGCCACGACAGAGGGAGAGTTCCCGACTTTCATCGTCTCGATGATCCTTCCGAATTTCTTGTATCTCGGCCCGGAGCTGACCCTACCAGAGCATGTGCAGGAACTCAAGTCGCTCGGGATCAAGAGGATACTGAACATTGCAGCAGAGTGTGATGACGACCATGGGCTCAATCTGAGAGAGAATTTCGAGCGGTATGTAAGAATCCCGATGAGGGATACGGTCGAAGAGGACCAAATTACCAGGGGGCTGAAAGAAGCTTGTGAGATACTAGGTAGGGCGTCTTTCTTTACGCTTTCATTTTAAGTCGGCATTATGCATTCAATCATTCCGCTCCCCAAATCCGTATTTTTGACTCGTTTCTTTTTGTGAAGATGAGGCAAGTCTGTTCGGAGCGAGCACCTATGTGCATTGCAAGGCGGGCAAGTCACGCTCGGTAACCGCCGTGATGGCCTACCTCATTCATGCGAATCACTGGACGCTCTCGCGTGCCTATGGGTTTGTCCTCGAGCGCCGCAAGGGGATTTCTCCGAACATCGGGTTCGTCTCGGAGCTGATGACCTTTGAGGAACAAGAACTTGGTGGAAAATCGGTCGGCGTGGCACCTGCCACGCCAGGGCAGGGAGACAGCGGGGGAGATTCACAAACCAACTATGGGTACGCCGCGCAGTGCCGAAGACTAGGTCACGCGCGAGAGAGCTTACCTCCCATGTTTACCGTGCAAGATCCGGACGAGGTGGGGGAGATTGCCATGGGTCAGGATATGGAGATCAAGGATAAAGAGGGACGTTACCGACACATGCGCAGGGCGCCGGTCAATGAAAATACGCTCCAACCGATGCGGAGGGTAAGCAAGGCTGGACTTGAGAGCGCATCTTAGCAGGAGTGTGGTGTAGCTATACGCATCTACATACTATAGTTTTACCTGTCAATACAACACGCGAGATGTTGTAAAGAATTCCCCTAGCAAAGCGCATTGAGGTTTGCACCTCATCCGCTCGAACGCGACAGGCGACTGGGTATGTTACAATTCGGAGAATCACCAGGTGGACAGATGTAATACCAGTATGGGTATCGCGCATTCATAGGTTGCCATAGACCACCTCGCCATCTATGACTGTCGCCTTCACTTTCGTCGCCAGGATCTCTGACACTGGGACGGTCATAATATCCCGATCCAGAACCACAAAGTCTGCCTTCTTGCCTATCGAGAGCGAACCTAGTTTGTCCTCCGCAAATGCTGCGTAGGCAGCATCCAGAGTCATTCCTTTCAGCGCTTGAGTCCGTGTCAGACGTTCCGAGGGGTACCTGGAACGAATCACAAATCGGTGAACCAGTCAATAACTACACAGGGCGAGTCGCACCATCCTTGTGAGCCATGAGGCGAGTCTCCAGAAGGGGAGAGACGAGAGACGGCGGCGTAGAATCCTAACAAAGGGTTGATGCCTTCAACAGGAAAGTCGGAGCCGAGAGGTAGAACCCCTGTGTTGGATGTTCTTGGACAGACGATGAACATCAGGATCGGTATGGGCCGTTAAAAATCAAACACACTGGACCATCGTCTGATATGCGTACGCTCCTCGGATTCTTGTTGGGCCCTGGAGCTTTCATTCAGAAAAAAAGCTAACCGAGTATGTACGGTGGCAGGTACCAAACGTCGTTCCGCATACCACATATCGCTCGTTCTGTAATCTTGAAAGTTGTATTACTCATTTGAGACCGGACCATGTGACGAACTCACGCATGCGTAGGTTGGACGCTGGGTATCACTGCTTGTATTTCAGTTTCCCTATCACCAGGCCAGGAGAGAAAAGTAAGACGAACCTTGAAGCCGTCCAACTCGTTCTAGGTCGTCAAGGGTCATAATTTGCGCATGCTCGATGCGCGGACGTCGTTTAGTTGCACTTTCATGTTCCGAATTAGACAGGATATCTTCAAAGATGTCGAGTACAACGTGACTGGCACGGTCACCGATACAGTGGATGTTCTGTGCAGGTGTTTGGTCATTGGAGACACGAAGAATACAAGATAGATTGAGGACGCACCACTTGCCAACCGTCTTCCCAGAATTGTTTCACGAGAGCTGACAATGTCTGAGGTTGTACGCGCATGAGTCCGTCAGTTGATGGGTTGTCTGAGTACTGTTTTGAATCAAAAATCGGTTCCAAGATTGGGTATGATACGAACCGGTTCTAATAGGGCTGCTCCAAAGGATCCAAGTGCGCCTTCAATTGTGTTAGTTGCACAAGTCTGGAAAATACTCGACGAGACAAACCATCGGTGAAAAGCTTGACGCTACGAAGATTGAGCCGCTCTGCGATGCCGTAGTCAACGAGGCGAGTTATATTTTGACCCCAATATTCGTCGGATTCAATGTGGCCCATGAGGTAGAGCCGGAGCTACGAGGATTCTAGTATATACGAACTTGGGCGAACAATTTGCACGTACAGGCAGTTTCCGAGTTGAGGCATATCTTGACGGAAATCAGTCCATGTTGGCGGGAATAATCCAAGAACATACTCCTGATAAAATTGGATTTCATGGGGTTCCGTCGCGGCATCATGGATAGAGGTCAAGCCCACGGCGTGCGCATCCCTCACAGTTCTGTCAAAGTAGTCGCGCAACTGGGCTTTCGTCGTGGCTGGAACTGGCACAATGGCCATCGCGGTATCCACGAAGATTCCTGGATTCCATGAGTGGGCTCGATCCACAAAGTTGTAAATAAATAGTTTTACCCGTAGGCTTTCCAGACGAGTCACGGATGATTAACCCACCGTCGACCTCGTTAGGTAGCTCACCCATCAACTGCAGTACACGGTTGGAAACCCATGCCGCATGCACATCCACACGGTCCAGGTAGATTCGACGACCCCTAAGTAGAGATTCAGAGTCAAAGTCGTCCTGTAACCGTTCAAACAGGGCAAAGTTTGATCAAGAAGCAAGGTACTGACAGCAATGGGATACTGGGGATCCGACCACAGATTTTGGTCCCATCCCATGCCCACGATCCAGCGAGATGGATCGGCTAGAACGTCGGGGTGTGACTTGACATGGTGAACGACTCGCTGCAGTACCTCTGTGCACTCAGTGAGCTTGTGCCAGGAAGCACGAGAAGCACGAGTAAATACCTTGTTTTGACTTGCAGCCGGTAAGGTCAAGATTCATCGCGGCACCGTATTGCAACACGTGTGCATGAGCGTCTGTCAACGGTCTGCGTGGCGCTCGGTCTGGGGTAGATTAAAGACCCTACCTGTGAGGCCCGGAACAACGATGCTATTGTGTTCCACGAATGAAACGGGTAGCGAGGGCTGCCAAACGTCGAGTGGCCACGGTATTTGAAAGTTGGCGAGATTCCTGGGCGTATGACGCCTGCGCCAGCGCACTTTGATGTCCACTGCGCCATGACATCCTGTCAGAGAGTAGAAGAAGGGGAACGGAGCGGTGCCCACCGAGGTCCCCAACATCTGCGATGGTGGTGTTGCTTACGACGATGCACTCGACCTTGGGATGGGCAGCATCGACTGTGTATATTTTGTGGCCCGGAGAGCAGAGGGCGTAGTCTTGTGAGGTAGGAGCACGGCTTACCGTCAGCAGGGCACTGAACGCGAGCAGGAAGGCAACAAGTGCTTTGAAACGGAAGGGATGCGGACTGGACGGGGCCACATGGACATCTGGTGGAGGCTGTTTCTGGTGTCGCGGGTCTGACATGGTCAACAGTAAACAAATGCACTCTGCCACTCTCGTCCTCCATCCAATGGAACCCCCAGCAGCGGATCCGCTCCACCACCACAAGAAGACGCTCCACTCCAAGCGCTCCTTTGGAAAGTATCCTCATCCCATCGACTCCCCCACTTACGATGCGCAAGTCTCTTTTCGTCTCTGACCCGACCCATCTTCCTCATCGTTCTTTAGCTCAGAGGAGGACAACGACCCTTTGACCGACGACGGCGGGTCAGCCGTCTCTGTCCCAGTCTCCGTCCGCACAAACCGTGCCCCAAATGCCCCGCACACCTCCAAGCTGTCTTCCCGCGCCAGGCATCAACTGGCATCGAGCATGCTCTCCGATGACGGTACAGACTCCCAAACCTATGACGGCGACGTCGAATCCAGCATAACTGCAGGAGCGGGTCAGCATCAACCGTCCAAAGGCTTCCTTTACCCCAGCTTGCACCACGCCTCCTCAAATTCCACCCTGACATCTCAGATCGAGGATAACGCACCCTCTCCCTCCACATCCCAACATCCGACCCCGCCACCGACTGCCCAGCAACTTTTAGTTCTGGAAGCCCCGACGTACAATCCTGTTTTCGCCTGCAACCCCGCTGCGCTCACACCCGAAGACATCCAGGCTTTTGTCCAGAGAGCGATTAACGGAGACCCCGGTCGGCCATACTACATCAATCCATCTCCCACTGACAGACCAGTGCGCATTTTTGCCGACGGTGAGACAGATCGCGATCCTGTTCCATATCTAGTGCTGAGATATGCGTCAGGGGTATACGATCTCTTCCACTTCGGGTGCGAATCAATCCGATCTGGCCCGGGTTTGTATCTGACTCTCAGTACGCTAGCCACGCTTTGCAACTTCGACAGGCAAAGCTTTCTTTCCCAAACGTCTATCTCCTCGTCGGCGTGAATACTGATGAAGATGTCGCTGCCTACAAGGCTCGCCCCATCATGAGCCACCCGGAACGGTAAGTTATTTCCGAATATGTCTCTTGCTTTGCTGATCCCGTTTAGATGTGAAGCTGTCCGGCATTGTCGCTGGGTCGACGAGGTCATTCCAGACTGCCCTTGGATCTTGGATGCCGCATTTCTCGACAAATGGAACATCGACTATGTTGCGCATGATGAGCAGCCGTATGCCTCCGAGGGCCATAGAGATGTTTATGCATTCGTGAAGGCAAGGGGTGAGACAGTGTTTCCAGGGTGCCCGTGATGATTGAACTGACAGACACCATATCTAGGCCAGTTTATGCCGACCCGTCGTACACCAGGTGTCTCTACATCTGATTTGCTGGAACGTATCGTTACCTGTTATCGCAAGCGGGAGTTTGATACGAAGCTGGAAAAGATGGGTCGTGCAGAACTCAAGGCCCAAGGCTCGGATTTCGAGGATAAGAATAACATAAGTTGAAGTCCGAACCTACTGGCGCATTGGTGGTATTTATTGATTGGCGACGAAGCCGTGTGTTTCAAGATAGATTCCACGATAGATACGTGTCGGCAGACGATAGTACTTACAGTACGTTACAAGAACATGGACTAGTGAGTTATGTTTTCGGCGATCCGATCGAACACAGGGGAACTCGGAAATCAACTGATTCGAGGTGCCGAAAACGTCACACCAGTTTCACCTTTTTCTCTGCATGCTCCTCTGTCTTGGTCGCTTTCTCGGGAGGTGATGGCAGGGGTGTTGGTGTGGAACTACGTTTACGTTTTGCCGAAGACTCAACTTGTTTCGACCTTTGTTTGGCGAACATAGCCATAATACCATCTTTGCGGTTGGCAACGGGCTCAATAAATTTAGCGGACTCTGTGCCGACTTTGCCGATTTCCTTTGGGACTTGGTAACTGAAGTAATTGAATGAGCAGAGCGGGGGCTAAAAGGAAATGGGCGTACCATTGGAGCGGGGCCGTGGTGTCCTCCCAAGGGTGAAGCAAACGAGCAAGATCAGAAGACCATGTCTGCGAAGTGTCTAGCCAGCGGTTGATCTCATCTGCGGTGGAGAGGATGACTGGTTGTCGATCGTGTAACCAACTCAAAGCTTTGCTTGCGTGGGTAGTGACAATCGCGAAGGTGTACGTTAGCTGCGACCGACCTGGAACGGAGGTTATGTGTCTATGAGAACTAAAGGAGAGAGAAAATCGAGTACTTTTGTCAATGGTTTCGTCATAGAGACCGGCCATCAGCATCACTTTGCCGTCAGGGTGCTTGGTGAAGTATGGTAGCTTGTCCTTGCCTTTGGTTTGCCATTCATAATATCTGCACCTGGCATCCATCATATCCCGTGACGGGAGGGATGTAATACTATACCCTTGGCAGACGACGATGCAACGGTTCTTTCCTCGAAGTTTGTTCCACATCCCAACTCCTTCGATGAGGTTTTCGGAGCGGGCATTGATCGCCTGTGAACCCTTGGCTGGTTCTTTGCCATAGTGAACCCCCCAGCGCATAGTTTGCATGATAAGAGGACCGGGAGTAGAATCTTTAGAGTCCGAGGGTGCCGTCGCGGGGCCTACCGCTGTGTGTTGTCTGATGACTGGAGCATTGGTGTTCGGAGCTACGTTATAGCGAGGCTAGTTCCAATGTCAAGTGAAAAGTGAAAGTCGTTCGAGATTGGATAATGAAACGAACCACGAAATCGTTTTCGCCGACCCACCCACCAATTGCAAGGTGAGGATAGCCGGGTAACCCACGAATCTGAGCACGCTGTTGCCAAATAATCAGTGTGTTGAAAAGAAACATTCCAACCTTGGGCGGCCTACTACTGGCAGTGACCAGCCCAGTGATGATTCACCTGAAGGCCAAGTGCATATCTTCCGCACATGCTTGGCAGTCTCTCTTGAATCACCTTGCAAGGTTTCTACCGTATTCAAAACTCCGTGGGGAGGTGCCTTGCGTCCCACCAACTACCTGGTTTATTCCCACGGTTTTGGTTGGCGAAAACAGGTCCACCCTAACACGCCCGAAAAAGAAGCCTTACACATTGGGATTTCCAACATTAAGAGCCACTCATAATATATTTCAAAGGGTAAACTAACTATAAAATATATAAATGGATATTGTGAGGTCAATAACATATTTTATTTTGATGATGAGCCAAATATTTTTCTCAGGTTTAACTTTGAAGTGAAATTTTGAAGGGGGGAAAAATGAAATTCATAATATTACCTTTTATATCCCTCAGAATATCCATCACAAGATTATCTTTCAATGCCAAGTCTTCCAATAATCATTTTGGTGGTTCCAGAAAAGTTAATATTACAAGAGAACTGTTGTTGTTACTAAAATAATATATTTTATATGGCATATCAGCTATCTTAGAAGTAAATATTTTAGGACCTGTTAAAGTAAATGGGTGATGAAGGGATAATATGTATATGGGCAATCATTGGGGAAGTCATGGTCCATTCCTGAACCAAAGTGTGTGTTGCAACTCGAGACAATAAAGTCTGCGGCTACGATTGCGCACTGGCTGGACCACACACTTGCAGTGCACTCTAACGCTGGCTAACACAAATGAAGTGGAAGCGAGTCTTAAACCTTAATCCCCGCTGAATAGCCGTAAGGACAAGTGGATTAGACTGGGGACTTAAGCCCCAGTGCGTCTACCTTTTATATGTACAGGATGCGCGCACAGACCAAGCAGTGCGCGAGAATAACTACTAGATAAGGAGAGATGAAAGAAGCGACCCGTGAGAGGGAAACGGAGATTAAAGAAATGAGGCTCAGGGTCGACGGAGATGAATAACGTGAGGCATGACATCATAGGGCTAGACCCTAATCATGTGACTGCTCCCACGGTCACGTGCACAAGTCACGTGACTGGTAAAAGAAAAGAGAGAGAAACGATGAAGTTACAAGGGTAAAGTAGAAGTTTGAAAATATTGTACATATCATAACAGTGTGGGGGATAATAATTAAGGAGATGATAATTCCATGGCCCTCCAGGCACCCCTGGCTCCACAAGCAGGAGAGGTCAATGAGATTGTGATGATGGTACAAATTACATGGTAAAAAAAGAGACCTTCTGACAATTACTTGTTTCCTTTTTCACATCTGAGTGAAGAGTCAATAAGGTGAATCTGGTGCTCCTGTCACTCAGAATTTCCTATTTTAATAGTATTCTGGTGACACATTTATGAATTGAGACCTGGACTGAGATTGCAATGGGAAGTAACTGCAGACACAAATAGAAACCCAATAGGAGATTGGGAAAAAAGAGGGGGACTGTTGAAACTATTTAGTTTTACTACAGTTTCTCTTATTGCTTACATACCATTATGATCTATTAAAATAAAGCTTATACAGTAGACTCCCTTGTAACCCATACCCCATATAACCCATACTCCCTCATAGCACATACATTTTTGCATTTCCCAAGTTGGTTTGCAGGGATTTCGACCCCAAAACCCATACCCCATACCCCATAGCCCTTTGGAGGGTGATAACCCATATGTTACTGCCGGCATATTTCTAAATTAGGGATTTGTATTATGTAATTGGTGTGTTTCTGTAATCCCAACATGACAATGGCAACCCAATACTGCATTGACACTTTATCAAATATGAAACCTCACGCTATCAGCATCCTAAAAAAGGGCCTGAAGAAGCTTCAAGATCAAACACGAGACCGGAAATGTGCACTTGAAGCTGCATTAAAAGCCAATCAGCCCATTTCAGAAATTGATGAGGAATGGCTCGACAATGCTGGGAATTTGGTGGATGAAGAGCATCTGGTTGACAAGTTGGACAAAGCTTCAGATTATGAGAGTGCTCTCAAGAAGCTTGATGGCCAGGAAAATTCCATCGTGCAGAAGCTGACAGAGCTTGCCGAGTGTAGTGTTGCTCCTTTGAAGAAGCGCAATTGTATGGATTAAAAATCTCAGTGTTTAAAACTCAAGTGATTAAATTTAAGTCTGCTGTAGATCCTGAACAGGCTGCCACTATGGCCAATAGTCAGACAGAGCGGCATGCATGACCCAAGAAACCTCAAAAGAAAGAAAATGCAACACTCAAGCAGCGAATTGAAATTCTGAATTGGCATCACAAAAATGGCAAAAGTCAGACGAAGACAGCTGTGCATTTCAATGAAATCTATCCCTCCCTTCAACTCAAGCAGCCAAGAATATCAGCATGGATCAAGCATGAGGCAGCCTGGCAAGCAGAGTACGAGGCCAGTGGGGGTTTGTCTCAATCAATCAAACGAGTCCGTCAGACACTCCATCCGGAGGTCACTGAAATGCTAGACCTTTGGGTCTCAAAAGCGATGGCGGATAATCTCTTACTCACGGGTGAGGTCCTTCGTCAGAAATGGAAGACTTTTGCAGATCTTGTTGGGGTGCCAGCAGACGAGCAGCTCAGTCTAAGTGAAGGATGGCTGAGCCGGTACAAGTCACGAGTTGGCTTGAAGCAAATAAAACATTATGGCGAAGCTGCCTCTGCACTGCCTGATACTGTTGACAAAGAACGGTTATGCATTCAGAAAGTACTCAAAGATGGTGGCTACGCATGGCGTGACATTTTCAACGGCGATGAAACTGGATTGTTCTATGTGTACGTTTACTTTACCTTTTGACTGACTCAGAAGACCAAACTTAGTTTTGGAATCAAATAGGATGCCCCCCGACCAAGGACTCTGTGACAAGCAGCAAGCTGGGATCAAAGGAAAGAAGAATCGACTAACCTACTTATTTGTGGTAAATGCAGATGGCTCGAAGAAACTGGTTCCACTTATCATCGGAAAGGCATACAAACCACAGGCATTTGGAGGCAAGACAGGCAGCCAACTCGGGTTCAACTACCGCAATAATGCGAAAGCGTGGATGACAGGTACAATATATCAAGAGTGGCTAGAAAATTGGGATGCAGAGCTCAGAAAGGAGGGGCAAAAAATACTGCTTTTGCAGGATAATTTTTCAGGACATGTCGTACCTGATACTCTCACCAACATCCACGTCGAAAACTTCGAGCCGAACTTGACTGCCCATGTTCAACCTAATGATCAAGATATTATCCGTTGCTTCAAAGCGTGCTACCGTGCCAAGTTTATTCATCATGCTGTCGACCGCTATGAAGCTGCTGTCACACCATCACAGATCTACGACATCGACCAACTTGAGGCAATGCGCCTTGCTGATGAAGCATGGAATGAAGTAGATACCACGATGATCCGGAACTGCTGGCGCAAAGCTGGCATTTTACCAGACACGGTGGACTTGCCAATTGTCCAATCCTCACTCTGAGTCCCTATTTCATCTCTCGTGCATGCCACCAACTCATCAGGAACTTTGAACGAC